>CAUYRH010082655.1:0-26918 GCA_963574655.1 Perodicticus potto | reverse complement strand
GCCTTGGTGTCTCCTTCACTTTACACTTGGGACTAAATGTGGAACCCCCATTTCCTATGCCTAGGTCAGTTTCTTGTGAATTTCCTAGGCCTGAATTCCATGGATGGACTGTGTCCATTCATTGATGCACTCATTCACCTTACCCCCTCCGGCGGAAGGGACTGCATTCATTCGTTTCCTGGCCAAGGAACCCATACACCTATATATACCGTGAGGCTAGAGGCCTAGAGGAGGAGACGGGGAAAGACCGGGAGAGGAACGGAGAGAGCTTCTCTCTCCCTACTTGAAATCTCTCCCTCTACCAGGAGCTTTGGTGTTTTCTGTATTCTTTCCTGTAAATCAATTCTGTCTTACCATGGAGGGGGGCAATAATGTAATGAAGAATAATAAAATACATGTATTTAAAAAAAAAAAAAAGAAAAAAGTCTGGTTTATAATGGTATAAAAAAATATTTAGGAATAAAAAAAAATATTTAGGAATAAATTTAACGAAGAAGGTGAAAGATCTGTATGCTGAAAACTCAAAAATAAGGATGAAAGAAAGTGAAAAAGGCTTGGCGCCTATGGCTCAACGGGCTAAGGCGCCAGCCACGTACACCTGAGCTGGCGGGTTCAAATCCAGCCCGGGCCCGCCAAACAACAATGACGGCTGCAACCAAAAAATAGCCAGGCGTTGTGGCGGGCACCTGTAGTCCCAGCTACTGGGGAGGCAGAGGCAGGAGACTTGCTTAAGCCCAGGAATTGGAGGTTGCTGTGACCTGTGAAGCCACGGCACTCTATCCAGGGGGACAGCTTGAGTCTCTGTCTCAAAAAAAAAAAAAAAAAAAGAATAAATAAATTAATTAATTAAAAAATAAAGAAAGTAAAAAAGACATAGATGAGTGGAAATATAAAATATATCCTGCAGTCATGAATTGGAAAAAAATAATATTGTTAAAATCTCCATGCTACCCAAATTCATCTATAGATTCAATGCAATTCCTATTAAAATTCCAATGACATTTTCCTTTTTTCTTTTCTTTTCCTTTTTTTCTTAAGACAGAGTCTTGCTGTCTTTCCCAGGCTGGAGTACAGTGGCATGGTCATAGCTCACTGCAACCTTGAACTCCTGGGCTAATGCTACCCTCCTACCTCAGCCTCTTAAGTAGCCGGGACTTACAGGCATGTGCCACTACATCTAGTTAATAATTTTTTTTTTCCTTTTGGTAGAGGCAGGGTCTTGCTCTGTTGCCCAGGCTGGACTTGAATTCCTGGCTTCAAGCAATCCTCTCACCTCAGTCTGCCAAAGTGCTAGGATTATAGGTGTGAGTCACAGCAGCCGGCCACAACTGCAGTTTTAATTTTCAGTGCTTTCTTTGTACAGAAACAAAGTAATGGGTAAGAGATCTGGTAAGAGTGGCCACTATTTACTGAAAATTTCATTTGTGGCAGAAATATCATGAATCTTCACTAATCCTGTAGAGTAAATATAGTTAAACCCATTTTCCAGGTGAGGAAACTGAGGTTCAAAGGGGCTAAGTACTTTACATGGGGTCATATAGCCAGTAACTAGCAGAGCCTTGCTTTGAAACCACAGAAGAGTGATGCCCCAAACCTGCATTTTTTTCAACAGCGGTGTGTTGTCAACTTTAAGGTTTTTAAATTATTGGAAGGCAGTTTGCCTTTAGAACTTGCTGGCCTGCTGGCAATGTTCAGGGGAGCTGTTCACCGCCCTTAAATAAATAAAAGGCTGCTGCTCCTCACTCCAGAACAAACCAGATAGAGTTACCCTCAGCTCCTTTGCAAATCTACACCTGTAATTTGGAGTGTTGCCCTTGTGACTTTTCATGTGGGACTGACTCACGTTGGCTTTCACTTCCCCTGGATGTGGTTGGCCTCTCACCCCTCCATTGGATTCCTCACCTAAGTTAGTGATTGGCCCCACACAGGTTTTAGCTTTTGGGGAGATGCTGGCTTCTCTGGGGTGCTGTCGAAAGTCTTTCTCTGCAAATGATGTCATGTGATCCCTTACCAGGGCACTGTGTTTGTAGAACAGCAGTGTAGTAAAATTAGCAAAAGCGTGATAGTTTATTTATTTTTATTATTATTTTTTTTTCAAAAGCATAATGATATTTTAACTGCAGCTCCGTAGGGCTGTTGCGTCTTCCCGTTCTGACTTCTTGTCTTCCCCTTGAGTTGAGTGACATTGTCGAAGTCACGGGCGTTTGGGGATCTGGCTAAGGGAAGTTGAGTTGGGGTTTAGCGGGACCATATTCCTGTGGTTCAGAGTCACTCTATAAACTGCTGCTGACTTTCTAGCATAGGAAAGGGTTTCTGGGGTACCCTGCTGCTGCTCATTGGCCTGGAATCGTGAAACGAAGAAATAGGCTCAGAGGCTGAATTGTGGTAGGATTCTGTCCTAGGGTGTACTGCCTGTCTCTGCAAGGGATCAGGGATCAGGGAGGAAGAAATAGTCAGAAACTTGTCTGGAAAAATAGTATATTGGTGGGGCAGCCAGTTAATCAACAGATTATACCATTTTTTTTGCTGTTTGTGGTGCTTGTGGCATTTATCAGCTTTCAAGAATGTGTTATTTGTTGTGAATTCTTTTCTGATTCTGAATAAATATTTAATTGGGCGCTACCTTTTGGGTTCACGATTTTATATCCTTTTTATAAAACAGCCCCCCACCCTTTGAACTGTGTAAGTTTCAGGCTTATAAATACAAAGTCCTGTCCCTTAAGTTTGGTGACAATTCTTTGCCAGAGGCAGATGCTCCAGAGAATCCCCCTAAAAGTAAATTTTGTGAACATCACGAAATGCCTGTGGTAAGAAAGACACATTCTTAATTGGTACTAATCTAACCAAATTACTTGTTAGGGAAGAACAGAGAAACTGAAGGTTCATTTCATTTACATTATTTATTTATTTTTGAGACAGAGTCTCACTTTGTTGTCCTCAATAGAGTGCTGTAGCATCATAGCTCACAGCAACCTCAAACGCTTAGGCTTAAGCAATTCTCTTGCCTCAGAGTCCCAAGTAGCTGGGACTACAGGCGCCCGCCACAAGGCCCGGCTATTTTTAGAGATGGGGGTCTTGCTCTGGCTCAGGCTGGTTTCCAACTCGTGAGCTCAGAGAATCTATCCACCTGGGCCTCCCAGAGTGCTAGGATTAGGCGTGAGCCACCACGCCTGGTTGAAAGTTCATTTTAATTATTTAGGTCTTAGAGGAAATTGACATCTCTTCATGGGGTCAGAGGGGTCTGGATAGGGTTGGGCGAGGTGGCACGGGGGTGAGGGGATCACATTTTATTTATTGCCACTCTCGGGCAGGGATAAGGGAGCTAGACCCCAGGCGATGGGGACAAGGAGAGGCAGGAGGGTCTCTCCTTTAATTTATTTCCTATTCTTTCAATTTTTCTGAAGAACATAGGACATTCTGTTTAAAGAATCTATTGCTGGCTCCTTGCCTGTGGCTCAACAGGCTAAGGTGCCAGCCACGTACACCTGAGCTGGTGGGTTCGAATCCAGCCCCTGGACCTGCCAAACAACAATGGTGGCTGCAACCAAAAAATGGCCGGGCGTTGTGGCGGGCGCCTGTACTTGGGAGGCGGAGGCAGGAGACTCGCTTGGCCCAGGGAATTGGAGGTTGCTGTGAGCTGTGATGCCACGGCACTCTATCCAGGGTGACAGCTTGAGGTTCTGTCTCAAAAAAAAAAAAAAAAGACATGAAAACTGCTGAGTTTTATAATTGTGGGGAAAAATCTTTTCTATTTGTGACGACTCCCTTACTGGGCTATTTTGAAGAAAGTCCAGGAGGGGTGGTTTGTTGCTTTTAAGGAAGGGGTCCTGTGCTTTACCTCACAAATGATTAGTGGCATTTCTGGGGTCTTGTCTTCCTCTGGGCACAGAAGATGGAAGCTGAGTAGGTAGGTATGGTCACAGAGATTCGTTAGTTCTTTTAAAGACCGAAATGTTTGGAATAAATATGGAATGAATCATTTCAAACATAAACTCCGTCTATATTACAGTTAAAGGCTGCTTGCTGCAGAACCTTTTCTATGGTTTTCTCTATTTACTGGCTCCTCCGGGCCAGGTCGCCCCAGGCTGCCTTCTGCCCCCCTTCTGCGCCTGAGGACATTCTCATTGCTAAGTCCTTAGAGCACCTTCTCTAAATGCCTCATTAACACTCCCTGGCTACTCGTTAGCAAAGTTAGCGATTCCTCTGGGCCTCTTAAAATCTCCCAGTCAGCCCTGTAACTGCACACAGTAGGTGTTCAGACAGGGTTGCTTTGCACGCACATTTTATAGACACCGCCCTGCAGATTGAAGCTTCCCCTGTCCCTCTGTCCTCCGCCTTCTTCCCTCTTCAAGTAACCAGCACCATTTCCCCACCTGTCTAATTCTCTCCAAAGTCCTGGAGACCAGGCACCCTGCATTCTGATTTCCTTTCTGTTTTTTTTTTTGAGACAGAGCCTCAAGCTGTCACCCTGGATAGAGTGCTGTGGCATCACAGCTCACAGCAACCTCCAAATCCTGGGCTCAAGCGAGTCTCCTGCCTCCGCCTCCCAAGTAGCTGGGACTACAGGCGTCCGCCACAACGCCCAGCCATTTTTTGGCTGCAGCTGTCATTGTTGTTTGGTGGGCCCGGGCTGGATTCGAACCCGCCAGCTCAGGTGTACGTGGCTGGCGCCTTAGCCCGTTGAGCCACAGATGCCGAGCCTGCATTCTGCATTTCTTAAAGGAGCCGTCTCAGTTGGCAACAAACCCAAATACAAGTTCAAGGGACTTAAGCCATTAAGTGAAACTTAATGGTCAACCTTATTCTCCTCTGCCTTCTTTGAGTATTAGCATGTAAATACTACTCCGTAATAGACTATCATTTCCCTCCAACTTGGGAACAGTGGTCAGTGTGGAGGGCGGTGGGTTGTCGTAGATTAACTGAGATAAGATGTGGGTAAATTCTCACGGGGGCCTGGCTCACGTGAGCACTCCGTGTTAATTCCATCCCTTCCTTTTGTCCAGGAGGTCTGTGTACACTGGTAGGTGCTACAGTGTACAGCTCTGCTCCATAAAGAATCAGCAAGAACTTAATGAGCTGTATTTCCTCCAATGCCATGGGCTGTGTCAACACAATGCTAAACATTGTGACAATTTTTGACTGAATTGAGTTAACTGACTGAGTGTTTTGAAGTATTGACGCAGCAGCTAGAAGAGTGAGAATAGTAGTCAAGCCAGCTATAGGGGATGATGAAAAATGGCAAGTGTCTTGAAAAGGAAGCAAGAGTAGATATTCGAGAAGCTGGTGGAAGGGGTGAGTGGCCTCAGGGCCACTGAAGAGCGCCCACTAAGGGACCCGGCTCAGGAGGCAGGCGTGACAATGAAAATCTGAGGCGTCCCTGGTCACCCCCCAAGCCAAACGGAGCTGAGGGACAGTGCAGTCCCACCCTTTAAGCCAAAGCTTCCTTAACGTACGTCACAGGAGCAGGTGTAGAAAATGGGAAGTTTCACCAGTCTTGAGAAATGTGTGATGGTGATTCTTCCGACCTGTCTGTCTCTCCTTTCCTCCTCTGGGCACTCTGAGGATGGGTCAGGGCTCTCCAAAGCTCGGTCCCCCAAAACATGCCGTGTGCTGGGAATCTTTGCAAGGAAATTTGGGGCAAGGATTGCACTATTTGAAAATTAAACTGATGAACATATATTTCCCAATGAATGTTTTTCCTTTTTTCGCTTGTTTGTTTGAGCAAATGCTTTTTTTAAAAAAAATTTCAGAATATTAGGGGTGCGCACGTTTTGTTTCCATACTTTTTTGTTGTTCTTGTTTTCCGGTTTTTGGTTGGGGCTGGGTTTGAACCCGCCACCTCTGGCATATAAGGCCGGCGCCTTACTCCTTTGAGCCACAGGCACAGCCTTCCATACTTTGTTTTTGTACAGATTGCGTCAACGTTGTAAGTGTGCCCTTCACTTAGTGTGAATTTACTCATCCCCACTTTCCGCCTCCTCCCTGGTAAATTTTTTTAAAGATTAAAAAAATTGTTTTTGCGGTTTTTGGCTGGGGCTGGGTTTGAACCTGCCACCTCTGGCATATGGGGCCGGTGCCCTACTACTTTGAGCCACAGGTGCTGCCCGAGATTAAAAAATTTTTGTTGTACATTACAGGTATATATAAATTTACAAGTTGAGACATATGCATATTTTCTTCAACATAAAATAAATATTATTTGTTGTATTATGCATACAATATGTATTATGTATACAGTATAGATCTCTGAGATAACACTGTATATAAACTGTATGTGTAATACAGTATATTATATGTATAAATTATAAATGTATCATATGTAAGATTTAATGACATATGTATAACATATAAAGGGAGAGAGAATTGAGTGATTTTATTTTTATTTTATTTTATTTATTTATTTTTTTTGTACGTGGCTGGCGCCTCAGCCCGTTGAGCCACAGGCGCCGAGCCGCTTTTTTTTTTTTTTGCAGTTTTTGGCCAGGGCTGGGTTTGAACCCACCACCTTTGGCATATGGGGCCGGCACCCTACTCCTTTGAGCCACAGGCACTGCCCAACTCCCGGCTATTTTTTTATTGCAGTTTGGCTGGGGCTGGGTTCAAAGCCGCCACCCTCGGTACACGGGGCCGGCGCCCTACTCACTGAGCCATAGGCGCTGCCCTGATAAACCTTTTTAAATTCTGGAACATCTTGGTAATTTTAATGTGGCCAAAGACTTCCCGACAACAATACCTTTAGGTTTTTTTCTTTCTTGTTTTTATTTTTCTGAAACAGAGTACCACTCTGCCACTTTGTGTATGGGTAGAATGCTGTGACATTGTAAGTCACAACAACCTCCAACTCATGGACTCAAGCAATCCTCCTGCCTCAGCCTCCCAGGTAGCTGGGCCTACAGGTGCCACGAAAATGCCTAGTTTTTCTACTTAGTAGAGACTGGGTCTCACTCTTTCTCCAGCTGGTCTTGAACGCCTGAGCTCGAGCAATTCCGAATTAAGTGATTTTAAACTCTGAAACGTATTCACCAGCATGAATGACCTTACGTAAGAGCAAATCCATGTGATGGTACTGTGGCAGGTCATTTTTGAAAGGTTTCTAATCTGAGACATTCTGTGCTTCCCCAGTTACCACCGGGGAATGAATGACATCACACTACACATCCATATCCATCAACTCAATAACTGCTAGTTTGAGGACCCCTCTCTAACAAAAAGACCTCCCTTGGCAATAGCCACCTTAGTTAAAATAGCAAACATTTGTCACCACAAAATTTTACCTCCACAAAAGGATTCAGACAGTTTTTGAAAATTGATGTCACTGGGTTTGGCATCTCTGTGCAAAGGGAGAGTACAGCTGGGGGCTTTCCTCATCCGAAAAAGTCAGACTGTTAAAGGGGCCAGTCCAGGGAAGACTGGAGAAATGATTTTGACTGCCCACATCAGCCAGCTCAGAAAAATAACTAATTCTGACCAGTTTTCATGCTAGGACTTTCCTTCCCTATGTGGCATTGATAAGGATGATCAAATCACATTGTGCAAATGTGGGCTTGAGACTTCTTTCTGCATGCAGCCTTTATTTTTACTGAATCTGTAACACACAGCTCATGTCAAAGAAAACCTGAGTTGAGGGTATAGATTACGATTTTCTTCCTTTTCTTTCTTTCTTTTTTTTTTTTGCCAAATATTTTACAGTGTTTCTAAAGAACCTAGAGAGCATGTAGAAAACAGTAAGTGCAACCCGCTAAAATTAACTCCTGCTGGCGAGGATCACTGTCAATGTCAAGCCACAGCGTTTTAAAGACTTACAGTAGCTTGTACGTAGCTGGTACTTTTATAAGCATGATTGAATTGGAAGATAATGATAGTCGCATGTTGAGAATGGAATATGACATCTTAACGTATGTTCTTCCTCTCTGTGAGTCTCAAGAGTCCAATTATTGAAACTTAAAAATGCAGCAGTTTAGTGCACAACGACAGAACCAGTGGGAATAATTAATACTAGAAATTTTAATCTATTTACAGGCCTTACAAAACACATAGAATAAAGGGGGGAAAATGTGCTTGGCAAAGACATTAAATTGTGTGATTTCATTTTGAATTTTTGTCTTTAAAACATACATATATTATATTATATATATTCCTATTTAAAAATATCACCCACATTATAGTGCCTAATGTTAATTTTACTTCCCTGTCTTGGTCTAATGAGATAAATGTTGTCCAGATCATTAGTAATATATGTATTAGGCTGAAGTATCTGGTTTTACTAGTTGGGATGTTTTTTCTACAAGGAACAGAAACCTGACTTAAATGATCTTAAACAATGAGGGCATTTGTTGATTCCTATAACGAGAAGTAGGAGGGGTTTTAAGGATCAGGGTAACCTGGTGGGGCTTTGTCTGGGAAAATTCCATCAGCTCTATCCTCTTTTTGGTCTTGGTTTAATCTTCATGCTGACAAAGAGACATGATAGGATCTCCTGACACCTGTAATCGTGGAGCATAAAGAAAGAGTTACAGATCAGTCTGGGATGCATTCTGTTAAAAAGAAAGGAAAGAAAAAAATGGGGAGAAAGAGGAAATTAGAGAAAGAAAGAATGAACCACGCAATCACAGCTTACAGAGATGGCTGTTTGATGTGTACTCTAAGAAGTCTGGGGTGAGGCAGGCCTTCCAGGTTGGCATAGCAGTACAACAATCCCTTTGGCACCCAGACTCTTATAACCTTTCTCTTTCCCATCCTTGACATGTAGTTACCTCATGGCCTCAAAATGGCTGCTGAGGCACCAGGACTCACATCTATAGTTCAGGGAAAGTCAAGTCTGCCTGCCTGTATCAGGAGAAAGTGGAAACTTCCTAGAAGCCACATCCAGCAGACTTCTGCTTATATGCCTTTGATAATTTAGGCCATACGGTCACAGAGACATCTACTTCCAGTTGCTTACCCAATATCATTTTCCTTTCTTCCTTTTCAATACAACCTTGACTTTTTTCTTTTCTTTCTTTCTTTTTTTTTTTTTTTTGAGACAGAATCTAAAGCTGTCACCCTGGGTAGAGTACTGTGGCATCATAGCTCACAGCAACCTCCAACTCAGGCTTAAGCAATCCTCTTGCCTCAGTTTTTCTATTTTTTTTTTTTAATAGAGACGGGGGTCTCACTTTTGCTCAGGCTAGTCTTGAACTTGTGAGCTCAAGCTATCCACCCACCTTGGCCTCCCAGAGTGCTAGGATTACAGGCATGAGCCACTGCTCCCCGCCACCTTGACTTTTTTCTAGAGAGGAAACATGTCCATTAAGAAACATACATCTTGGGTGGCGCCTGTGGCTCATCGAGTAGGGCGCCGGCCCCATATACCGCAGGTGGCGGGTTCAAACCCGGACTTGGCCAAACTGCAAAAACAGAAAAATAGCCAGGCCCTGTTGTAGTGCCTGTAGTCCCAGCTGTTCGGGAGGCTGAGGCAAGAGAATCACCTAACCCCAGGAGTTGGAGGTTGCTGTGAGCTGTGTGATGCCAGGGCACTCTACCAAGGGTGATAAAATGAGACTCTGTCTCTACAAAAAAAAAAAAAGAAACGCACATCTTGGGCTGTGCCTGTGGCTCATCGAGCAGGGCACCGGCCCCATATACTGAAGGTGGCGGGTTCAAACCCAGACTAGGCTGAACTCCAAAACAGAAAAGTAGCCAGACGTTGTGGTGGGCGCCTGTAGTCCCAGATACTCGGGAGGCTGAGGCAAGAGAATCGCCTAAGCCCAGGATTTGGAGGTTGCTGTGAGCTGTGTGACGCCACGGCACTCTACCCAGGGCGGTAAAGTGAGACGCTATCTCTACAAAAAAAAAAAAGAAAGAAAGAAACACACATCTTGCCAGGCTACACTTTGCAGATTTAGGAAAAACAAACAAAAAACATGGTACATAGCATGGGAAGTACACACTCATACTAAAAAATTATTTTACTATAATTGATGTATGTTTACCTAGAATTCATATTTAAGCGAATGTCCTCAGTTTTATTTGGCAACTCTTCCCCAATCTTTTTAAAGGTAATAGCCATCAAAGAGACAGCTGGCCAGATGAGGTTTCCAGAAAAACCTTTGTAAGAAGAGACCATGCCTATCGGACACATTGATTTTGCCCTTTTCACTTTGCCCTTTCACATGCTTCCTGCTTGGAATTCACAGACAATACCCGGGGCCATCTTGCAACCGGGAGATGTGATTTGTGCTTTAAGGATTGCAGAGAAAGAAGGGGGGAGAAGCCAGATTCCTTGAGCAGCTCCAAATTACCTACTCCCAGATTCCTTGCTCTGTGAAAACAAACAAATGACAGGCTCATTTGGTTAAGTCGCTGTAGTTCAGTTCCAATTACAAGGCACCAAATGTCCTGACTGACACACCTAGGCTTTGATGGAAGAGTGAGGTTGAGCCTGGCTGGTTTTCAAAGTATTCTTTTTTCTTCTTCCTTGCTGGGCACACGGCTAGACTACATTTCTCAGCCCCTCCCTATCCCCGAAGTAAGGTGGATCCCACGGCTGAGTTCTGGCCAAGGGAATGTGGGTGGAGGGAGTGTCTGTAATTTCCAAGCCCCATCCTTGTTTCTACTCATCCCACCCCCAGAAGAAACAGTGGCCCCAGGGAATAACTGCATGTCAGCTAGAATCCCGGGGTTTACCCTCATTGGACCCCATGTATTCTGCCTGCTCCTTAATCAATGCGTGGATGGTGCTGATTGGCTTAAAGAAACCATGGTGAGTTCCTGGTGCTGCAGGTACGGTCGGCTTTCCCTGGGGCACATGGATAATTTAGGGTCCCCGTGGGAAGCGAATGACAAACTCCATTGAGTAACTTGAGGACAGTTTAATAAAGCATCTATTTACCAAGACGGGGAGGGGTGTAGGGATTCAACAGAAGAACACAGTCCCCTGGTAATAGCAGAGAATGAGCACACCCAGGCATGAACTAGGGAAAATAATCTCTGTTCAATCAATGGTGCTGGGAAAACTGGATAGCCACCTGCACAAGACTGAAGCAGAATCTACTCCTTTCATCACTCAGAAAAATTAACTCACGATGGATAAGAGACTTAAACCTAAGGCAGGAAACTGTAAGAATCCTAGAAGAAAATGTTGGAAAACTCTTATAGATATCGGCCTCGGCAAAGAACTCATGAAGAAGACCCTAAAAGCAACCAATGGTGGAACCCGAGCATACCTAGGCCTAAAGGGTGGGTTGGTGAATGGCTTCTAGAACCTAGAGACAGGTGTGCCCTGGGTACATAGGTCTGTGGGGAGAGGGCAGCTTCTCCAGTCCTGGGAGTGTAGGCTCAGAGATAAGCCAGTTGGTAAGGAGGGGCCAGGGGGATGGCTACCCTGGCTTTATCCTTCTCTTGGTCTGTGGTCTCCTGCAGGGTCTCTCCATAGGCCAAACCTAGCAGGAAGTTCAAGTTCACGGGAACCCGTGGTGCAGTCCACGTGGGTCAGGCTCCCAGGACAAAGCAGAGCACAGGCCACGTATGCACAGAGTCAATGCCAAAACCAAATCTGGGTTGTGTTAAGATGGGTGGGATTGGAGCAGAGCAATCCCCAGCTTATACCCAGCTGCTTACATCTCAGCCCCTGGGGCTTAAATCCACGGCTTGGAGCTATTTTTGAGATAGAAATCTTTTGGCCACATGACAAATCCATAGAGAGAATGACTTCTGCATTTCCAGTAACACGTGATCAATTCTAAGTTCTGTAAGATGTGGAGTAACTTATTTATCAAAGCATTAGGGTTGCCAGGACAACAGAATTTAATTTAGTAGTATTCGATTTACACACATTTGCTTTAATTCTTCTGCCAGAGCTACTGATTGAATTCTGTCTCCTTAGGATTTGAAAATGTTCCTGCTACCAGCAATTGTGATATCAGTAATATTCACTGCCTTATTAATATTTTTACATAATCCAACGATCATTTTATTGGCCAGGACTTTTTGATCTCTTGTAATTGCTTTTAGTCTAGGACATCTTGATGCAACTGAGGCAGAAGACAATCTTAGGTTTGTACTTTCGGTACTGAATGAATTCCCAGATTGATTCACACTCCATGGCTGATTGTTCACGCATAATCTTAGCATTATTTTCGTGCCTGTTAATATGAATCATCGCAGTCTTAGTGATACATTGTGAAATTCTATGCTAAATTATTTTGAAGGTCGTCACGTGTCTTTTATGGAAGCTCTCTTTAACTGCATGTTTATGAAATTTTTAGTGACAATCATTTTTTTTACCCAAAGACCTTCCTGTTAGTGAGGCAGAACAGGTATTATTATTATTATTATTATTACGTAAAAATTTGGTAAATAATGTTTATTCTAGAACAGTCATAAATAGGTTAAAATAGAAGGTGAAAATAAAAAGTATCTTTGTTCTGCCACCCAAACACACTTTTTTTTTTTTTTTAAGACATTCTCACTTTGTAACCCTGGGTAAGTGCCATGGTGTCATAGCTCACAGCAACCTCAAACTCTTGGGCTCAAGTGATCCTCTTGCCTCAACTTCCCAAGTAGGTGGGACTACAGGTGCCCACCGCAACACCTGGCTATTTTTAGAGATGGGCTCACTCTGGCTCAGGAGTTACCCTCATGAGACTCAGGCCACCCACTGGCTTTGGCCTCCCAGAGTGCTAGGATTATATGTGTGAGCCACTTCGCCAGTCCCAAACACACCTTTGATTAATATATTGATATGTATTCTCTTTGGAATTTCTTCATGCTTTATGTATTTTTCTTCTTACAAACATAGGATCCCATGGAAAATAGTGTTTAGTAACTTGTTTTTTTTTTTTTTTTTTACTTACAACAGGAATGTTTTTTCACATTAAAAAATGTACTTCTGGGGCGGCGCCTGTGGCTCAATGAGTAGGGCACCGGCCCCATATGTCAGAGGTGGTGGGTTCAAACCCAGCCCCGGCAAAAAAAAAAAAAAAAAAAAATGTACTTCTGCAATATCACTTTTAATAGCTGAAAAATATTCTGCTATAGATCTGTTAGTTTATTAAACTATACTTCCAATCGAGGGCTCTTTCATTTGTTTCTAATTTTTTTGCTATTATATACAATGCTATAAAATTATGTATTTATCACAATACACATTCATTCTGTTCCTGTCCAATTATTTTAGGACAAATTAGCTAGAACCCCATGGCCACATGGTAAACAAAATGTTAAGTCTTTTGATATACATTTGGGGCAGATTTTGCAATCTTATTTTGTAAGAAGTGTCCCTTCAGGGTCATCTACTAATTTGCCTTGTTTCAGTCATGAATTATACCCTGTTGTTGCTGTAACTTCGGATGGTGAGAGGCTGATGAGACTGCTACATTCTCATTTTCTTGTCTAGACTTGTGAGTGCTTATAGTTGCCAGCAACAAAAACAGACTCTGAAGCAGAAAAGTAATTTATGAAATGGTAGCTGTCAGCATTCTCAGGGGGCAGGACCTTGGCGCAAGGCTGGGCAACCAGAAAAAGGCTCAGAAATGATGCAATAGAGATGGTTTGGTGAAAAGGCCACTTCTGTTGCCACTGAACTCCAAGTGTCCTAGTCTCAGGATGGTAACTGCCACAGACGCTGTCCATGCCCTGTCTGTGGCCTCTTGGCATCTACAGCTTGTTCCTCCATTACGATCCCTGAAATTACCTGTAATTCTCCACCTGAGGGCTGCCTCTGACAAAGCTCTTCTCACCCCAGGTGAGGCAGGTTTGATGTCCTGGAGTGATAATGCCCTCAGGACACAAGAGAATCAGAGGATGTATTCACCTGGTCAGGGTGTGCTAGCAGAATCCCACAGCCTGGCAGCCTTCAACAATAGAAATCTATTTTCTCACAGTTTTGGAGGCTGAAAGTCTAAGATCAAGGTTCTGGCCCTTTTGGTTTCTTGGAGGGCTTTCTTCCTGACTTCTGGGTGGCTGCCTTCCTGCTGTGCCCGCATGTGGCTTTTCCTCCTGTGTTTATGGACAGAGAGAGACAGAAAGGAAGAAGGAAAGAAGAGAGAACATGTGAGCAGAGAGTACACCAGCTCTCTGGTGTCTTATAAAGACACTAATCCCCTTGGATCGGGGACTCGCCCCTATGACCTCATTTAACCTTAGTTCTTTCCTTACTCCAAATACATTCACAGGGTGGTTAGGGTTTCAACCTATATATTTTGAGGGTGGGGGGAAGACACACATTCAGTCCATAACAGAAGATAAATAAATTGGATTTTTCACCCCAGAAAGTCTGAGGCTTGTGGCTTGTTTAGGTGTCCAAACTTACTCTTCTCTGCTGCACTTTGGAAGAATTGTGTTGGGACACACCTTAAATACAAAAAATACTAAAAGACTGAGAAATTGCTTTTACAAAATAGTTCTCCAACTTGTGCCCTGAAGCTGGAGCAAACAAAAAAAAAAAGGTCCATACATATTTTTTTGTGATATCTACCACCACAGATAAACAAAAACGTCCTCAAGTGATCTCTGGTGGCCTGTGGGCTGGAGGTTGGACGCCCCTGGAGGCTGCCAGCGGGACTGCACCCCAGCTGCTCACAGGGTAACCTGGTCACTAAGGTACCCCTTTTGTTGTTGTTGTTTCAAGTAAGGTCCTCCTTTTATTGGAAGTTTTCTCACTTCCAACCAGCTCTCCCTGAGCTCACATCCCACATAATGACCTGCCTTCAAAGCCTATCTCAGGTTCTTCTGGGGGGGCGGGGAATCTGACTTGGTAGAGACCCCGCAGTCAGAAAAAATAACGAATGTTTTCTTTGAAAGGCCATCTGTATATTTTTGCTGGGTCACTTGATTTTCCCTTTACAGAAACAGGTTGCATTCAGACCTGTTGCAAAAGCTGTAGTTAAAATATAAAATACTGAGGTTATTTTCTCCTTCTGCTCTTTATCCTTCAGTCTCCCTCTTCTGTCCCAATTACAGAAAGAGTAATAAAGACTTTGCTGTAGTTCCACAAAAGTAGAAGATTATCTGTTGGCCACGCTTAGAAATAGAGTGAGAAATTCTACCGCCTGGATAAACACCCATGGAATTTCAGTGCACAAGTTGGAGAACTTTTTTGTAAAAGCAATTTCTCAGTCTTTTTTACACGAACTTATATAGATGATTATGGATCCTCTAGGGGAAATACTTAGCTTTGAGATTTCTGAACATTTGATGGGGAAGCTTGCGGCCATCTGGGCCTAGCTAATAACCACCCCGAGAATGTCTTAGAGGAAGAAATGATTTGTTGTTAATGAGGTAACAGTAAGATAGTTTTCTTCTATCTCATTGCGAATCCTCATTGCAAGAGGACAAGTGGCCTATTAATAAAAGCAGACTTTCAAAAGTACCTGCAGAAATAAGCTGATCAGGAATCTCCAAGAGCTTAGGGTCTTCATTCCAAGTCTTGTAGCACTAATTTTCCCGAATGACTGTGCAAACGTGCTTCAAATAAATGCATTGCCAAATATACTAATATGTCATTCCTAGTCTATAGGGAGTTTTCCGTGGTCTTTCAGCAGAAATTCTTCAGAAGCTAGCTAGATAAATTGCCCCAGGTATACATTTACTGTTGATACCCTTACTTATTGAAGAAAACATCTTCAATATTTTAAGATGTACTTTACAAAGTTCAAAGAAAAATTGGAAGGTGAGTCAACTCTATCCTGTCCAAGTTTATGCCAACTGTTTTGCTATCTGCATTTCTAGAATGTGGGTGGATGGAGAAGCGAGCAGGGATTATATAATAAGAATTCTCAGGTTATCTTTTTTAACTTCACAAAAATAGTAACAATGATAAATGTAGCTTGCATATGTATGATAATTTTTGCAAAAATAATGACAATTAATTTTCAGAATCACTTGCTTATAAAATGTTGTTTACATCTATTCACATTTAATTCTGACATTAAGAAACAAAGAAAACCAAGCCAGCTTTGTGAGGCATGGAGGACAGGTCATATTCTCTCAGTGTCACCTGCACAGACTTTCTCTTGCTGCCAACTTTGTTGATTACCTGGTGTCATGAAATATAGATGCATTACACTAGGAAACAGTGCAAGGGACTGAAAGCATGCCAAGGAGAAGTTCGAAGTGTGTGGAGTCACAATCTACTCTAGAATAGTCTTTTAAATGTCTATGAAAAATCATCCCCTAACGTTTCCTTGCCCAGATTTGACAACAGTCCTAAACATTTGCGTGCTGTTACCAATTAGGATTTGTGAGGTTGAAAGAAACTTTTCTGACCATAATAAAAAACATTTGATTGGGCAGCGCCTGTGGCTCATCGAGTAGGGCGTTGGCCCCATATACCGAAGGTGGCGGGTTCAAACCTGGCCTCGGCCGAACTGCAAAACAGAAAAATAGCCGGGCGTTGTGGCGGGTGCCTGTAGTCCCAGCTACTCGGGAGGCTGAGGCAAGAGAATCGCCTAAGCCCAGGAGTTGGAGGTTGCTGTGAGCTGTGTGACGCCACGGCACTCTACCGAGGGCGATAAAGTGAGACTCTGTCTCTACAAAAACAAAACAAAACAAACAAACAAACAAAAAAAAAATTTGGTCCACCATGCTAAAGACTGAATTATCCTGGTGTGCTCTCTATGAAAATATTACAAATGGATGCTATTAAAAATATGGAACCAAAAATTGTGTAAAAAAGGGTATCCTACAGGTGTGTCAGCTAACAGGAATATTATTATAATTTCCAGATTTTGTGATGTTTGTAGTATTTGTCACTTTTTCAAATTTGTACTCACTGTAATTTTCTTATTAGTTCAGTCTGTAATACCAACCCATTGGGAGGCTGGGGAGGGAGGTTCACTTGAGGCCAGAAGGTTTAAGACCAGCCTGGGCAACATGGTGAGACCCTGTCTCAAAATCAAATCAAATCAAATAAAAAAGACACAACAAAAAATAAAGTATAAAGGTCATGTTCCTTTGATCTGGTCACCATGTAAAAAGCTTTTTCTCCTTACTACCTGCATAATAGCGACAGAACCCAAAACGGCTAAGGAGATTAGGCCTGCTTCCACCAAGAAGTGAAAGTTGTGTTCTTTTATTGTGAATTAGGCAGATAGTTGAAGCCACAGTTCCTTCTGTGTTAGCGTCCTAGCCTTAGCATCTGTCCCTGTTGATAGGGTAAACGTAATTCTGCAGGAGAAAATTGTCCAGCTGCTAAAAATCCCCTTTTTATATCATCTCCACACCTGTAACCGTAGGTCCCTGAAATCTAGAATGACACTGGTCCAGGTGTCCTGCTGACACCATGAGCCCCATGTCCTAGCAGGTGTTAAATATTTTTAACCATCTTGCAGACATCTCTGGAGTTGTGACTATTTTAACATCTCCTTAGGATCTGTCACTTCACACACGCGATTTGACAAACCCAGCCAATAAACATAGCCAGTTGCCTTAGGTCAGGTTTCCTGGGAAGAGGACTCTGAGTCGTCAAGTGCACAGTTGATGGGGGTGCTCTTTGGAGCAGCACCTGTTGGGCAGCAAGGGGTTCAGGATGGGGCTGGGGTGGAAATGAAAATGTGATGAAGTTGCTGCTGAGACCTCAGGTGACCCCACAGGGAGTTCCTGAGCTAGGATGGTTTATCCCAGAGTTGTCCTGACTGAGACCACGGGATGGCCTTGGGTTGTCCCTTGCATTGACCAGCCGTGAGACATGGGCTAGCCCAGTGGGGTGCAGAGCTGATAGCACGTGTCTCTCCCTGTTCTGTGTACAACAACACCTGTGTTAGTTTCACATCCACCTTCGCAGGAGGAGTCTTGATAACTTGGCAAACTACAAATCAGGCTTACTCCTCCACTCTCTGGCCAGTTGTCAAATTTCCTGGTACACCACTGTGATGTGAGAGCATCATCTTGGGACAGGCAGATTTCTTCAGCTAAGAGTGACTTCTGGAGTGAGACTCACTGATGAGCCTTGGCTGCCAGCGTCCCCAGCAGCCCTGGGTCATCCGCTGGTCACCCCTGGATAGCCTCATAGACAGCTCAGTTCTTTTTTTTTTTTTTTTTTAATTTTACTAAATGATAATTGTGTACATTAGTGCAATCAGGGGGCACAATGTGCTGACTTCATATACAATCTGAAATATTTTCGTTGAACTGTTAAACATAGCCTTCGTGGCATTTTCTTAATCACTATATGAAGACATTGGTATTTGCATTTGGTAAGTTTCACCAGTACCCTTCTAAGATGCACCGTAGGTGTGATCCCACCAATTGCCCTCCCTCCACCCATCCTCCCCCTTCACCTCCCCTGACAGCTCAGTTCTTAACATCAGTCCAAGCAGTTGTTTTTCTGAATCACTTGAGCTGTGTCCACGCACCCATCTGTGACTGTGCATGACCTTCGTCCCACATTTAAGGAGGCTTGTGCGTGGATAGGAGGAATTCAGACAGGCCACATTCAAAGGTTCTGCTATGCAGTTGGTGAAGTCTTACGGATTCTTTTCAAGAGGTTGGTGATAGGACTTCTTTGTTTCTATGTATTAAATCTTTCAAGAGTTCAAAGAAGCTTACAGATTTAAAAACAAAATCAATAATTCCTTTAGCGCCATCTCTGTTAGGTTCTTGGGAACCAGCTAAATGGACAGAAAGAAGTTACAGTAGAGCCTTCGTAAGTTGACCAACCAAGAGACTGTAACAGATTGGTCAACATTCAGAGGTGGTCAACGGAAGGAGCTAGGCCTACTGTGTGGATACGTACATGGTGCACGTCTGGTCTATGAAAATTAAGTCAACTTAAGGAGGTGGTCAGTGTAGGAAGTGGTCAACTATGGAGGTTCTACTGTAGTTTAAAAGCAGGTGGTCAAGTTGCTGGGAGAGGGAGAAGGCTCACTCTCTGGATTCTGTAGTAACTAAGACCTTTTTGGGGAATGATAAGGTCTGTTGCAAAGAAAGAGACCTTTAGCAAACACCGTGCTAAATCACACTGCACAGGGACAGTAGCTGGCCTTGGGGGCTGGCAGCAGGGAGGGCAGTGGATGGAGACCAGTGAGCGACCTGGCAGTGGGCAGGGTTCTACATGGAGGGTCAGCGACGGAGGGGTTTCTGGAGGAAGAACGACTTTTAGAACAAAGATTTCTAATATTAAACTAGGAGTTTTTAACTAGTCTATGCTCTAGGTGACCCACCTGTGTTGCCCAACCCCGTATTCCACATTTGCTAATATCCCACCCCTGCCCTGTGACGGTGGTGCTTTTATAAGGGGGGTGTCTGAGCTTTATACAGCGGGGTGCCAAGATGCAGAAAAGAGGCCGTATGCCAAGTAGGGGAGAGGGGGACAGAGGCAGATCCAGAAGAAGCCACAGCGTGGAGACCAAAGAATGTAGAAATATGAGGGTTGCACTCCCCTTGCCCTTCCTTCCAATACATCCTGAAGATACAGGAGCGGTCTCTGGGTTCTCCCTGGTTAATGGAATGGGACTAAAGTCAGTTTTATCAAGATCTCGGAGCCCAAGGTGACCCAGAACCTCGTCGGGGGCATCAGGCAGCAGATCCCCGTGAAACACAGGGCCTTTCAGAGGAGACCTCGGGGAGGTCTGATACTAGAAGAGAGTAAGGCTGTAATCCACCTTCTCTATCACTTGTTCTAGCCCCTTCTCCATTTGAGTCATGACACAAAAAATATGGGTCAATATTGAATTGCTGCTTTTAAAAATCAAGAATTAGAGGCAGCACCCGTGGCTTAAGGAGTAGGGCGCCGGCCCCATATGCCGGAGGTGGTGGGTTCAAACCCAGCCCTGGCCAAAAACTACCAAAAAAATAAAATAATAAAATAAATAAAGAAAGAAATAAAAACCAAGAATTAATTTGTCTCCATTCCCTCAGAAGAAGAGCTTTTAGGCATATTGTGGGACAGCAGCCCTCAACCCTGGCTGCCCATCCGAATTACCCGCGGAGCTTTCACATCTACTCTCGCCAGCTCTAGCATCAGCGGACCTGGCAGCAGGGCCCTGGGCATCTGGGTGTTGAAACAACCTCACAGAGATTGTGACGCACAGCCAGGGCTGAGCGTCATGGCTGGAGAGAAACCCTTTGATAAAATGCACCAGAGGAGAAATAACCACTTTTCCCACAAGTGGAAGAGCAAAATTAAGTATGCCACGATTTGTAGGGGAATATTTGTAGGGGAATGCCAATGTAACCTCCTCGTGCTGTTAGCTTGTAAGGACGAGAGCTGTCACGGCTGCTGCCCGGGAAGGTGGGAGATGAAGCACACCCTTGAGAACGGCGCTGCATGGAAAAGGCCGCACTGCAGTTTTTTAGCAGCAGGGCTTGGGCAGGGACAAAAGGGGAGGAAGGATTAGAAAGGAAAAATTTAGAACACGATCTCGAGCTTTTTAAAGAATGATCGATTATGTTGGTTCAGGTTGGGGCACAGAGTGACGCCATTGAGTAGTTAAAAAAAAAAAATTCTGTCAAATGAGTTTGGAAGCTCAGCAGCATCCTTGAGGCCAACAGAGGTGAGAGATTTGGAAATGGAGAGCTGTCTCCAGCATCCAGAGTATCAAAATAAAGTCAACGGCACGAACAAGTGAAAAACCCTTGGAGGGCTGTGTATAGATACCACTTCAGTTGATTGCTTTAATTTTGGCTGTGTGAAATAAAGGAAAAAAGTTTTGCGGAGTTCTTGTAACTGATTTCAAATACCACCAATATTTCCATTGGATTATGCTATATTTTGGCAACTTGGAATTTACTGAGGGCTGATTTACTACCCTAGAGTTTAAAATATCTGGGTTGTTATTTTAAGCATGTCTATTTTGCATGTATATTTTAAGCTAATAACATGGGTATTTTAAACTGTAGGGATAGTGGGAGCAAGGTGTGTGGTTACTTGATACGAAAACAGTGAAGATGAGTTTGTTTTTCAACTCTTACAATCACAGTTATGCAACAAAATGGGACGTTCCGTGTTTAACTAGTCATTGAAACCTCCCGTCTCATCTCTGAGCCAGCCTGCCAGGTTCGCAGGGGGAATATATTTAGTGGGACTGGAAGTCCTTTCTGGTGACAGATAGCCAATTTAATTACCAGAATATGCAGTGTGTCTGGATATGTTGTGATTTTTATGCTGAACATCATTCTGACAACTTGACGATTTATGTTTTTAGAAACCCCCTTAAGTAGGGTTAATTTTATGGCTGTCACTTAAGTTGAGCCAGGTGTATTTCCTCGTTTATCATCATCTGGTTTTTCTTCTTTGTGGGTTAGTCTTGGTGAGTGATGTCTCTCCAAAAATGTGACGATCTTCTACTCCACGTCCCCAGGGCGATTGTTTGCACTGATTTGACAATAATCCTGATAGAAGGGAGGGTGGGCTGGGTCTAGGAAATTTCTAACTTATTTTTAGTTAATCATGTATGAAATTCCAAAAATGTAATTAGAAATCAGAGAGTCAGTTTAGCTTACTCCCCCGCCCTGCTCCTTCATTTGTCTCCAGAACAAATTCAGTCTAGCTTTGAACACCTCTTGAGTCCACGCCCCACAGTGCCTATTTGCTTTTTGTTTGTTTGTCCCGAACCACGTCCTTAGCTTTCTGTCTGATTTTCCTGAAGTGAAGTCTCATCAGATTATATATGACTGTGTTGCTCTGTAACAGTTAGTATTATTTTGGTAGCAAATGATTGAAAAATTGAACCAAAGTAACTTATGCCAAAAAAAAATTATTGTAACTCATGTAACTGAATTGTACGGGGCTAGATCCCCAAAGAGGCTCCACTTGACCTCAGAGAAAGGGCCTCACTTGCTTCTCTATAGTCTTCTCTCACATTATAGCTTTGCAGGAGTTAACAAAAATGTACCCTTTCCGTAAATAAACATTGTTTGAACACACTTCATTTCTCTAACAACCCTAATTACAAAAATCATTCTTTTAAGTTATACAGATTCTTGGACATGAAATCATAAAACTGAGTAATTAGTTCCAAATTAACAATTAAAATCAAGTCTTTATAATTTAATAATTTGATGTACAACAACTACGTCCTGCTTTGGGTATCAATGCTTACTTCAATAACTTGTTTCTTATTTTTAAAAAAGATTGCTAGATTTGACAGTATTTCTTATGACTTTATAGAATTTAAATATTTTAATATGCACTCTTCAAGTGGAAAAAGTATTATACCGGATCAGTGTTTTGTCTTTGAATATGTAACATTTAAAAATAACATACCTGTAAAGAGTTGATGCATTTTAACAGCGTTAATTCCTGTACTGAAGAAATCTCTGAGGCTGGGTGCAGTGGCTCACACCTGTAATCCCAGCACTTGGGAGGCTGAGGTGGGTGGTCACTCCGGTTCGAGACCAGCCTGAATGAGAGTGAGACCCCGGGTGGCACCTGTGGCTCAAAGGGGTAGGGCATTGGCCTCATATGCTGGAGATGGCGAGATCCAGTCCCTACAAAAAAAAAAAAGTGAGACCCCATCTCTAAAAAGTAGTCGGGCACTGTGGTGGGCACCTGTAGTCCCAGCTATGTAGGAGGCTGAGGCAAGAGAATCACTTGAACCCAAGAGTTTGAGGTTGCTGTGAGCTAAGATGCCACGGCACTCTACCAAGGGTGACCAAGTAAGACTCTGTCTCAAAAAAAAAAAAAAAAAAGAAAAGAAAAAAAAAATCTCTGCAACAACAAATAAACATTGCTATAATGTAAGTCATAGTCCAGTATGGGATTCCTTACAAGATGGAGTAAAGATTTAAGAGCAGGATATGAGGGAAATGTATGTTACTGTGCTTGAGTATGCCCTTGATCAATATGGGCTACAATTATAATCAATTATTACTCGGGTCATGGAGTCTGTGTTGTTTTCTCCTTTTCTCCCTTTGGTGCTCTGTCATTGCTCTAGAATTTCTATAGAGAAGGGTTTTGGACCAGATCTCTGGTTGGAAGGAGCCGGGTAGGACTTGGTTTGCACAGCAAGCTCAGTGTTTAAAACTTGGATTGTAGCACACGAACTCCTGAGATCAGGGGAGGGCTGATGGTGATTTCCGTGGTGATGAGGACTGTACCTCTGCTGTCTCTGGACATGTCAAGCTTTTGGCTCTGGCTCTTGAAAGTCTTTGTAGTTGTAAACAATCAGCTTTCTGTCCAGTTCCAGCTACTCCAGGTCTCCGACTTCCTCCAATCTCCTGTGGCTTCCAGGTCTCCAGGTCCCGACCCAATCCATCCCTCATATTTCTGCCTGGCTTTTCTCTCCAGTTCTCCCTTCCCTTCATCCTCCCTCTTCCCATCTCCAGGACTAGTTCACCATCTCCCGAGAGCACTGAGGCCTCCTCAATGCATTTGCACATGTTCTTCCCTCTGTTTGCAAAGCTCTTTCTCCTCTGAGCTGCCCAGACAGTCTCTTGAGGGGGCTGTCATAACATGTGATTGGTATTCAAAGTTCGTATATTTCATCCGTTTTGTTGTTTTTAGACTGTGAGTGCCTTCGAGTCAGAAACTTTGTCCTGTTATTATTATTTTTTTTAAATTCCTGGTTCTTATCACAGTGATTGGCATTAAAAAAATGCAGAGGTATTTTGAAGGAATGGATGACTTGGAATGAATGAAGTGCCTAAAGCTGCATTGCTGAGAAGAATTAACATGCTCAGAAGTCGGCTTCTGAGACCCGGAAATGATGATTAGCCCATAAGACAGCCTCCACGGCTCAAGGTCATTAAAGAAATAAAATCCTCCAGGCCCCTTTAAGAAAAGCCGTCCATAACCCTCTTCCCTGTAGGGCTCCTGCTAAGCCTGAAAAAGAGAAATCCCCCAAACTTGGCTTTACAGACCTTTGACTGCCATTCTGTCCAGCCTCCCACCGTCTCCAGATCTTGCCATTTCCAGTTTTGCAAGTCGGGGAAGCATGAGGCATCTGCAGAAGGGAAGGGCTGGGAAAAGGATTGTGAAGTCGAAGGGATTTGTTTTTTGATAAGAAAGACTCATTGTATAGAATGCACTGAGCTAAAAACAATAATATTATAATAATGTATCTATTGTCAAAGGCTATGGGCCTGTGGGTAACTAATTACATGATGGAATCCCAGAAGTCAGTAGCAGATGCTGAGTTTTTACTTTCCTTGCTGAATAGGCCTCTTCTACTAAGGCCAAAAAAAACAACAACAAAAGTTCCCATCAGTAAACTTGGCTGTTGTCCTAGCACAAGGATGGGACATTCCGAAGATAAGAGCTGCCACTGATTTAAAGAATCCTGGGTCTGGCTTCCTAACCGGGTGTCCCCGTACCATAAAGAAGTCTCGGCTCAGTCCAATTTTGAATGGTGGGTGACAACTCAGCCTCCAAGTCAGACAGCTTGGTTGGAAGTCAAGGTTCTTGCCTTATAAGTTCTGGGATTGTGGGCAAATTATTTACCCTCATTTTCCTCTATCTATAAAGTGGGTTTACTCATAGTACTAGTAGGGTTATTATGAGGAATAAATTAATGTTTGTTAAATGACTGGCGTATCATAAGCTCACCTGGGAATGTCAATTAAAAATGTACCAGACTTAAGAATGCTTGGGGGTGGGACCTCAGGTGGGAAATTGGCAAATTGATTAAGGATACCTGTGGAGGCTTGGCGCCCATAAGTCAGTGATTAGGGTGCTAGCCATATGCACCGGAGCTGGTGGGTTTGAACCCAGCCAGGGCCTGCTAAACACCAATGACAACAATAACAAAAAAACAGCCGGGCCTTGTTGCAGACACCTGTAGTCCCAGCTACTGGGAGGCTGAGGCAAGAGAATTGCTTAAGCCCAAGAGTTTGAGGTTGCTGTGAGCTGTGACGCCACGGCACTCTACCAAGGTTAACATATTAAGACTCTGTCTTGGGCAGCACCTGTGGCTCAAAGGAGTAGGGCGCTGGCCCCATATGCCAGAGGTGGCGGGTTCAAACCCAGCCCCGGCCAAAAACCGCAAAAAAAAAAAAAAAAAGACTCTGTCTTAAGAAAAACAAAAAAAGCAAAAACAAAACTATGGATACTGCTGAATCAAATGCAGTATTTATCTATTCTAAGTAGTTTTTAAGGTTCCTCCATCAATAGAAAACACTTACAGGCATTATAAAGGGGGAGCACTGACAAAGGGAAAATTTAACAGAAAGCAGCTTTTCCTCTGGAAATGTACTATTTCTCAATCCTTAGACAAAAGGTCAGGTTGAATTCTGAGAAGCTAATTTAGAAGCATTTAGGTACAGCTGGTTAGTAGATATGACACATCTATTACATGGCTTTATTTTCTTTCTGGCTAAGTTAGCATTTTATTTCATTCCATAAGCATCATAATTATTTTTCTATGTTCTATGAGGACTTTTCAGTTTCAGGAAAATTTTGGGCCTCTAGATCTTTTGCTCATAAAGAATCTGTTTCCAATGTTCTTTTAAATGTTTGATGTAAGCAGACTGTGACAGCCAACTTGCATTAAGAGATTAATTACATTGTATAATTCATTTCTAATAATCAGCAAATGGGTCATCTACTTTAAATGAGACTTCGGTGATCCTGCCTTCTAAATTCTTAACTAATCGGAGACGGTGCCAGACCCAGGATCTTGTGTTATCCTTTCAGTCAATTACTAATCAAATATGGAGTGCCTGGGATGGGCCAAATTTTGTGTTGCTGGGATAGTGAGATGAATTATCCCTGTTATTCCAGCTCCCAAAGAGTTTATAAATTATTGGAGAAGAGTGCTCCTTCCTTTTTGCCATGGAGCAAAAAGACCTTTTAAAAGCCAAAACACCTCAAATCTTGGATGATATCTGGAATTCTGAATAATTTTAACAGAGTAATTTGACTTCAGCTGTTATTTTGCATCAGCCAGAGGTGAGGTGTTGTGATATGGAGAAGAATTCTGAGCAGGAGGGCAGAGTAAGACAAATGGACACTTTAGGCTTGGTCTTGTAGGGTGCTGGCCACATACACTGGAGCTGGCAGGTTCGAATCCAGCCCAGGCCTGCTAAACAACAATAACAACTACAACCAAAATATAGCCAGAAGTTGTGGCGGGTGCCTGTAGTTCCAGCTACTTGAGAGGCTGAGGCAAGAGAATTGCGTAAGCCCAAGAGTTGGAGGTTGTTGTGAGCTATGATGACACAGCACTCTACCCAGGGTGACAGCTCAAGACTGTCTCAAAAAAATATTCTTCCAAATTGTTAGATTGGTTTCCCAAGCTGCCTTAACAAATTCGAACAATAGATATTTGATCTTTCACAGATCTAGAGGGCAGAAAAGTCTGAAATCAAGGTGTGAGCAGAGCTGTGTGCCCCCTAGAGACTCTAAGGAAGAATCCATTCTTTGCTCCTGGCTTCTGGGCCGTCTACACCCCTTGGCTTGTGGCTGCATCAAACCAATCTCTGTTTTTGTGGTCACATTGCCCCCTCTCTATGGCTTCTCTCCTCTGCCTGTATCAGATTTCCTTCTGCCTTTCTCTTACAAGGACACTTGTCATTTGACTTAGGGCTCACCCAGATAATACTGAATGATTGCCTTATCTCCAGATCCTTAACCTAATTACATCTGAGACCCTTTTTCCAAATAAGGCAACATTCATAAGTGTCGGGGATTAAGAGCACAGCCATATCTTTTTATTTTTATTTTATTTATTTATTTATTTTTATTAGATCATAACTTTGTACATTGATGCATTTATGGGGTTCAGGGTACTGCTTTGATATACAATGTGAAATGTTTACATTGAACTAAGTAACACATTCATCACAATTATACTAAGCCATAGGGCCTTTTTAGGGCTACCTTTCAACCCATTAGTTATTTATAGACAACATTTCAATAATTTTTTTTTTTTTGAGACAGAGCCTCAAGCTGTCACCCTGGAGAGAGTGTCGTGGCATCACAGCTCACAGCAACCTCCAATTCCTGGGCTCAAGCGAGTCTCTTGCCTCTGCCTCCCAAGTAGCTGGGACTACAGGCGCCCGCC
>CAUYRH010082650.1:0-18455 GCA_963574655.1 Perodicticus potto | reverse complement strand
TTGAGACAGAGCCTCAAGCTGTCACCCTGGATAGAGTGCTGTGGCATCATAGCTCACAGCAACCTCCAATTCCTGGGCTCAAGCGAGTCTCTTGCCTCTGCCTCCCAAGTAGCTGGGACTGTAGGCGCCCGCCACAACGCCTGGCCATTTTTTTTTGGTTGCAGCTGTCATCGTTGTTTGGCGGACACGGGCTGGGTTCGAACCCGCCAGCTCAGGTGTATGTGGCTGACGCCTTAGCCCGTTGAGCCACAGGCGCCTAGCCCGCACCAGCTATATTTCTATAAGTAAAAACATAAGTTGGAGAGACAAAGAAAATTCACTTTCTGGTAGATTTTCTGGTGAATAAAACACAGAGTTTATGAATCTTGAAAGGGATCAGGAGGATCACTTGAGCCCAGGAGTGAGCTATAGTGAACTATGATTACACTTGTGAATAGCCTCTGTGCTCCAGCCTGGGCAATGTAGCAAGATCCCATCTCTTAAAATAAATTATTAATAAAATAGAAAAGAATATTGGAGTTTGGCACAGGGAGTCCAGAGACCAGTGAAAGTTAAACCACATCTCTCTCTCCTTACAATTTCTCTCCATCCTTCTGCCATGTACATGCAAGTGGTTACAGTGTTGGTTATAGAAGAGCTGGAATTGCCAGAGGCTTGGGAAATTATTACAACTTGGAGGCTCTTAAAAATTTGTCAAAACCTCTGTTTCTGTATCCAGCTTGAGCTGAAGCATTTATTTAGCCCTTTCCTTCATTGTGGGACAGAATATGCTACAGGCATTAATAAAAATCTCTTAAGATTCTGTCAGCCAAACAAAAAGATCTCTGTCTTTTTCTGTGTTAAAAAATAAGGGCCATACTCCAGCAGAAATTTCATTCTGGCAGCATTTGCAATATCAACTTCCACCATTCATGAGCATCAGAATATGTTTTATTCAATCACTCAACAAATATTTACTGAGTTTCTACTCTATGTCAGCTATTGTTCCAGGCACTAGGGATAGAGTGTTAGACAGGAGAAACAAAACCCCCTTCCCTGTGACTACAAAAGGGGCTGCACAAGAAAGCTTTGGGAACGATGGTACTGTTGCATATCCTGATTACAGAGGAGTAACTTTGAAGGGAACAAAATTTTTTAAAATATATTTTTGTCTAGGAGATGGTATTTTTTTAAATATATTTTTTATAAATATATTTATAAATATATTTTTTAATTTATAAATATATTTATAAATACATTTTTTCTAGGAGAGTTTTTTTTTAATATATTTTTTCTATTGCCCAGGCTGAATGCAGTGGTGTTGGCTTAGTTCACTGTAGTATTGAACTCCAGGATTGCTCAAGCAATCCTCCTGTTTCTCCCCCCTGAGTAGCTGGGACTATAGTTATGCACTGCCATGCCTGGTTATTTTATTTTATTTTTACTATTTTATTTTAGAGACGACCTCTTCCTATGTTGCCCAGGCTGGACCTTGAGCTCTTGGCCTCCAGCAATCCTCCAGCTCAGGCTCCCAAAGTGTTGGGATTACTGATGTGAGCCATCACACCCAGCCAAAGGAGCTGAAATTTTTAAATGGTGTTTTTGTGCAGATTCCAAAATGTCTACATGGGATCAAATTCCATAAACTATATACTCATACCAAAAAATCAGTTTTATTGATGTTAATATTTAAACATAAAATTATTAAACAATATGAAACAACCCTTCCCAATCCAATAGGGAAAAATGACAAAAAACAATTACATAAATGAAGCAAATAATTACCAACATGGGAGAACGTCCAAGGCAAAAATGCAGGGTAGTACGACTGAGAGCCTCTCTACTAAGGTGACTCCTGAGATGAGAACTGGATCTGACCAAGAAAGGAATATTTCTGCAAAACAAAGTACCAGGCAAAGGATCTGACATGAAAAGTCAGGAACAAATTGGCATTTAAAAATGTTTTCAAAAATGGACATTATTATCATTATTATTATTATTATTATTATTATTATTTTGAGACAGGGTCTTTCTCTGTTGCTCAGGCTAGAGTACAGTGCCATCAGCACAACTCACTTCAGCCTCTAATTCCTGGGCTTAAGGGATCCTCCTGCCTCAGCCTCTCAAGTAGCTGGGACTATAGGCATGCACTGCTATTTTGTAGAGAACGTGTCTTGCTCTTGCTTCTGCTGGTCTTGGACTCTTGAGCTCAAAAAATCCTCCCACCTCGGCCTCCCAGAATGCTGAGATTACAGGTGTGAGCCACCATGCCCAGTCCACAGTTTTTATAACATAATACATATCAGAAGTGACATTCCTTCACAAACGGGTAAAGAAGATGTGATCTATATATACAAAGACCATAATAAAGAATGAAATTCTGTCATGGATGGAACTGGAGGTCATTATGTTAAGTGAAATAAGCAGCAGCAGAAAGACAAATACCGCATGTTCTCTCTCATAGGTGGGAGCTTAAAAAGTGGATCTCCTGAAGATAGAGAGTGGATTAGTGGTTACCATGGTTACCAGAGGCTTGGAAAGGGGAGGAGATAATCAAGAGAAGTTGGTTAAGGGGTATAAAAATACAATTACAAGAATTTAGTGTCCATGAGAACAGTAGGGAAATTATAATTAACAATAATTTATTGTACATTTTAAAATGGCTAGAAAAGATTTGGAATGTTCCCAACATAAAGAAATGGTAAATGTTTGAAATGATGGACGTCCTAAATACCCTGATGTGATCATCACACGTTATAAGTATTTATGAAAATATCACACGTATCCCATAATATGCACAACTGTCACACAACCACGAAAATTAAAACTTTTTAAAAAGTGACATCCCTCCACTGTTTCTGATTCTACTTTTGGAAGCCCATCCCCAGGGACAGGGGATTATACAAGCAGCGATATCAGCAGGTGAGGATTTGGGTAACCTCGGTCATCATAGAAGCTGTCTATCACCGCAGCATTCTCCTGGCTGGCATCTTTTTCAGGCAGATCAACCCATGGTATCATGGTACTGATTGGCCATATCCAGAAAAATTAATAAAAGAACGGATTTTATTTCATTTTACTTTTTTTTGTTTCCAAGACAGAGTCTCACTATGTTGTCCTGGGTAGAGTGCTGTGCTGTCACAGCTCACAACAACCTTAAACTTTTGGGCTTAAGCGATTCTCTTGCCTCAGCCTCCCAAGTAGCTGGGACTACAGGTGCCTGCCACAATGTCCGGCTATTTTTGTAGTTGTTGTTGTTGTTGTCATTGTTGCTTCAAGCTGGCTGTACGTGGCCAGCACCCTACCCACTGAACTACAGGCACTGCCTATTTCATTTTACTTTTATTAATAGTTCAAGGATAGACTGGATACAAGAGTGGATTTTTTTTTTTTTTTTTTTGCAACAAGGGCCAGCTCTGTCATCCCAGCTAGAGTGCAGGGACACCATCACAGCTCACTGCAATCTCAAACTCCTGGGCTCAAGGGAACCTCCTGCCTCAGGTTTCTGAATACAGGCATGTACCAGCATTTTTCTATTTTTTTTCTCTTAGTAGAAACTGAGTCTTGCTCTTGCCTGTGCTGGTCTCAAACTCCTGAGCTCAACTGCCCTTCCATTCTCGACCTTCCAGAGTGCTGGGATTATAGGCAAGAACCACAGCTTTTGGCCCAAAGAGTGGATTTTAAGTGCTCTCACCACCCACACACTCACAAATGTGTGTGTTAACTAGCTTTATTTAATCATTCCATAATTTAAACATCTATAAAATAACCCTATTGTATCTCATAACTATATACTATTCGTCAAAAAAATGAAACAAATCTTCTAAATACGGATCAAAATTGTTTTCACATAGTAAATGAGAAAATATCATGAATGTTACATTAATCAGGTGGAAAAAAAATATCTCCGATTGTATGGGAAGCCCGCACACTGTACTCCAAGCCTGAATCATTGTACACAGTTATGACTCAATAAAAAATAATTAAAAAAAAAAATGAAACAAAAATTAAAAATTAAAAAAAGTAAAAGCACAAATGGTGGATTTGGTGCAGTTCCAAATAGAGGCACACGGGAGCAGCAGACACTAGCAGTTAAGCTGTCTCAGGCCCTGTGAATGGTAGTTAAGAGAGAGCTTCCTGGGGCCTGGCACAGACATTTTGCTTCATCCTGGTTCCTTAGCCCCCAGCTGACTTCAATCCTTTGTGGCTGACCACAAACCCACAGCCCCAGTGCTTCCTGAGTTGGAGCACACTGGGAAAGGGTTGAAAAGTGTTCCAAATTTCCCACCCCACTCTCTAGGCTCTCTGAGTCTTTGCCTCACCCAGGAAGGGGTGATCCAAAAGGGAAGGGGTCCAGAAAGGAAAGGTCCACAGTGTCTTTGTGGTGTCAGAAGAATAGAGAGAGAGAGAAGGAGAGAGGATGCCATCGTAATTAAAAATAACAATATAGGCCAAGCATGACCATTACAGGTGCCAGCAATTTGGGAGGCTGAAGCAGGAGGTTCATTTGAAGCTAAGAATTTGAGACCAGCCTGGGCAATGTAGTAAGATCCCATTGCTACAAAAAATAAGGAAAATTTTTTCTTTGGTCCCAACTACTCATGAGGCTAAGACAGGAGTATTGCTTGAGCCCGTGAGTTGGAAGTTGCATTGAGCTATGATGACAGCACTGCACTCCAGGCTGGGTGACAAAGCAAGACCCTGTCTCAAAAATAAATAAATAAATAAATAAATAAATAAAAACAAAATGATAGCAACTACAGATATTAATGGCACTATCTGTGAGGTAGAAACCAGGACAGCATTTGGAGGGTAGGACCAAGGTAAGGGACAGGGGCAATATAGACAGTATAATTAAGTGGTTAGCTCATCTCTGCTTCTGACAAGTCCTGGGCCGGGGAATAGAACTGATGACTTGGTAAACCAACAGACACATCATTACTTTTCTTGAGCAAACATTCTAGTGTTAAAGAGTCCACAAATATAATAAACAGGTAAATCGAGAAAGATATTAGATCACATTTTTAAGAAGCAAAGGAAGAGGGTTAAAGTATGAAGGATAATGCATAGGTTGTGGTCTTCTGCTTAGCAGCTCTATCAAGATAGAGTTCATATATCACCTACTTACAGCACATAAGTCAATGGTTTTCAATACAATATACAGAGGTGCCAAAAAAGTTGTAGCTCAGTGAGTAGGGCATTGGCCACATACACTTAGGCTGCCGGGTTTGAACCCGGCCTGGGCTAGCTAAACAACAATGACAGCTGCAACAAAAAGTAGCTGGGTGTTGTGGCCAGTGCCTAAGGTCCCAGCTACTTGGGAGGCTGAGTTAAGAGAATTGCTTCAGCCCAAGAGTTTGAGCTGTGAACTGTGATGCCACAGCACTCTACTGAGGGCAACATAATGAGAGTCTGTCTCCAAAAAAAAAAAAGTATCACATTTTAAGAAGGAAAAAAAACTGTATGAAAATTGTGATATTCAAGTCACATTTGATTTCTACAACTACAGGAGATACAAGATACAATATACAAATGTTACCAGTGTTATTGAGTATTGCAACTTTAATCATTTTTCCTTTCTTAAATTGTGTATACATTTTTTTGACTCCTTCTGTATTCACAGAACTGTACAGCCATCACCACTCTATTTTGGGTTTTTTTGTTTTTTGGGTTTTTTTTGAGAGAGAGGCTCCCTTTGTCACCCTCAGTAGAGTGCTATGGGGTCATAGTTCACAGCAACTTTAAACTCTTGGGCTTAAGAGATTCTCTTGCCTCAGCCTCCCGAGTAGTTGAGGCTATACGTACCTGCCACAACGTCAGGCTATTTTTAGAAACATGGTCTCGCTGTGGCTCAGGCTGGTTTGGAACCTGTGAGCTCAGGCAATCCACCCACCTCAGCCTCCCAGAATGCTAGCATTACAGATGTGAGCCTCCGTGCCTGGCCACCACTCTCTATTTTGAAAACATTTTCAATATCCCCCAAAAGAAATATCATACTGAGAGGTCAAAGACCAAAAATAAAAGAGATGCAAGACAAAAGGAAAATAGGATCCAGGCTCTGTGTGGGCAACCCTGGTCAGAGTGAGCTGAGTTCGAGAAGGAAGTCAGCACATGGGTCAAGATGGAGGGGGATTTTAAAGGTCAGGAAGTTAGGGGTCAAGACGTTCCCTTTCCTGGGTTGGACGTCTGTTGGAAGGGTGGAGGTTGGCCCATTTACCTTTCCCAGGTGGGACATCCGGTGCGGGAGGGTTGGGGCTTGATTCTTTTAGGCGGGGGTGGGGTTTGAACCTATCACATACCTATTTGTAAGCACTCCCCATTTCACTCCATCTCCCCATCCCCCAATCCATGTTCTGTATCTGTAGATCTGCCTGTTCTGAACATTTCCTATAAATGGAATCACACACTGTGTGTCCCTCCCTGTCTGGATTCTGTCACGGAGCATGACGTCCTGGAGGTCCATCCACACTGCAGCCTGTGTCAGGGCCTTGTTCTTTCCGTGGCTGTAATATTCCTCTGCATGGATGGACGACGTTGTGTTTATCCGTTCTTCCCAGAAGAGCATTTAGGTTGCTTCCACTTTGGGAGGCTGTTACGAATAATGCCCCTATGAACATTTGCATCTGAGTTTTTGTGCAGACCAGATTGCAGTTTCAAATGAGGTGTTTTGGGGAGTCCTTGCAGAGAAAGTGACATCGCCTTGGAGACCTCCCAGAATGCAAGGGGAAGCCAGGTGAAGACTCAGGACTGGTAGGTGCGGTGCGTGATGTGATCACTCTGAAAATAAAGATGTGACCATGTTAACAGAGCTCCATAATGACCTGTTTTCTTTTGGGGTCATTATTCTTCCCCTAAGAAAATCAGAGCCATTCCCAGGAATGACTAAGACCTCCTGAAGTGCAAAGAAAGAGGGGAAAGAATAATGAATCCAGGGACGGTGACTCAGTCACCAGAAAAGGAAGTGGTGCATGGGCCTCCGAAAGCTCAGGAAACCACCACTGCCCGCCTGCAAGGCCTGGAACTCCCCCAGGGAAGTCGGAATCTCACCACCCCTCCCCTTCCAACCTCTAAGCTCTTCCAGCAGCTCAGGCCAGAACTTAAAAATCCTGCCTTGCCACCAATCCCACCCCAAACCCTCCCCCACCTAATGCAGGTATCAGGTATCCTCATGAACTGTTTAAGGATTTACAAAAAGTCACATTCTCCTGCTCGTCTGGAAGTTTTCCAGGGAGGATCTTAACTGCCTGTCCTCCTAATTGCTGTGTCCCCAGCCCCCAGCAAGTCTACAGCACAGGGCTCACAGTGAACAGACTTTCTCTCTCAGTGCCTCCAGTCAGGGAAGGGCCTGGGCCTCCCCCCAGCCCCCAGCACAGGAATGTTTGCATTACCAGGAGAGAGTCGGGTTTCAGCAAGAATCTAAGAAGATCCTCCAGGGAGCATCTGAAGCAAGGTGAAAGGTAGGGAGGGGAGTTTTCTTTAGAACAGTGCCCAAGGAGGGGGCCTGAGCTGAGCTGGTTGGCAGTAAAGTCCGTCACCCCTTCACAGGTCTTTGAGAGTGAAGGGAGAAAGTCCTCTTGAGAATTAGTCATCTTTTTTTTTATTATTATTTTTTTATATTGAATCATAGCTGTGTACATTAATTCACTCATGGGGTACAGTGTGCAGGCTTCACATACAATCTGAGATATTTTTATCTGCCTGATTGACATAACATTCATGAGATTATGAGAAAATCTCATGAATGAGAATTAGTCATCTTATAGCAGCTGCCTGTGCCCTCTTGAGAGTCCCAGATTCTATGGAGAATCCCACAAAAGCCGGGAGCCTCCTCCTTGAATAAATGCACATTTGTGGATGTCCTCACAATTCACTTGTTTCCGTGGCTGAGCACAACCACGGGCTCTGAGAACAACCTGGTGTGTGGGTCTAAAAAGACAGATCAATGAATCTGACTGGAATTTAATTCCAATGAAAATTTAATACCAAAATTGACAAATGCTGTCTGTGTAAAATACACATGGAATTTTGAGGGCTGAGTATGCAATAATAAAGGATATAAACTATCTTGTTATTAAGTAATGTGTTATGTTGATTATATGTTGAAGTGATAGTTTTTGAAATGTTGAGTTAAATAAAATGCATTGCTAAAATTAATTTTAACTGTGTGTTTCAATTTTTTTCTTTATTTTTTTGTGACACAGTCTCACTTTCTTGCCCCAGTAGAGTGCTCAGATATCACAGCTCACAGCAACCTCAAACTCTTGGGACTAAGTGATTCTCTTGTCTCAGCCTTCCAAGTAACTAGGACTACAGACACCCCCTACAATGCTCAGCTACTTTTACAGATTGGGTTTCGCTCTGGCTCAGGATGGTCTTGAACTCCTGAGCTCAAGCAATCTACCTGCCTTCACCTTCCTGAGTGCTGGGATTACAGGTGTGAGCCACCGTGCCTGGCCTACTTGTGTCTTTTTATTTCTTAGACTATGGCTGCTAGAAAACTTAAAATGGCACAAACGGCCCGCATTATATTTCTATCACATATGCCTGGATTGGATGTTTGTGACCTGTTTTGTGACAAGGAATGCATTCTGGAAAGAGAGAAGTTAACACGCATATCTAGTATAAAATGTGAAACTCACCAGGATAAATACTTTTATTAATAATGAAAATATTATTAATCTGCTACCAGTAATGCTATACTACTAGTGATGAGAGTAATACATTATTAGTGATAGTAACAAGAGTATGCAGTGAGTAATTAAAAATGGCATTCTCCACCCTAGCATTCTTTTTTTTTTTAATCCTTGTTTGTTTTGTTCTGTTTTTAGAGACAGAGTCTCACTTTGTTGCCCTCGGTAGAGTGCTGTGGCATCACAGCTCACAGCAACCTCCAGCTCTTGGGCTTAGGAGATTCTCTTGCCTCAGCCTCCGGAGTAGCTGGGACTACAGGCGCCTGCCACAACGCCGGGCTATTTGTTGTTGTTGTTGCAGTTTGGACGGGGTCAGGTTTGAACCAGCCACCCGCGGTATTTGGGGCTGGAGCTCTACTCACTGAGCCACAGGCCCCCCTCTTTTTTTTTCTTCTGTTGGGGATTCATTGGGGGTATAATAAACCAGGTTATACTGATTGCATTTGTTAGGTAAAGTCCCTCTTACAATTTTGCTTTGCCGCCAAAAGGTATATCACACACAGAAACCTCATCCCCCTCCCTCCTTCCCTCTCACTGCTCTCTCCTTCCCCACCTCCCACCATGTCATTGTCATTAATTGTCCTCATAGCAAAATTGAATACATAGGATTCATGCTTCTCTATTCTTGTGATGCTTTACTAAGAATAATGTGTTCCACTTCCATCCAAGTTAATACAAAGGCTGTAAAGTCTCCATTTTTTTAATGGCTGAGTAGTATTCCATGGTGTACAGATACCACAGCTTGTTAATCCATTCCTGGGTTGGTGGGCATTTAGGCTGTTTCCACATTTTGGCGATTGTAACTTGAGCTGAGATAAACAGTCCAGTGCAAGAGTCCTTACGATAAAAGGATTTTTTTTCCTTCTGGGTTAGATGCCCAGTAATGGGATTGCAGAATCAAATGGGACACCCTGGCATTCTTAATATTAAAGGACAGGTGAGTCTTTGTTGTGAGACAGTGAGCAGTGTTCCCGGTCTGCACCTGCTAGTGCCAGTAACATGTCCTCCTCCTACTATGACAACTAGAAATGTGTCCAGACGTTGCTAAATGTCCCCTGGGGAACAAAATCACACGTGCACATACACATGCCCTGTTGAGAACCACTGCTCAAGGCTAAGTAGGTAAGAGTATCAAACTCTTCTTTGAGACAGAGTCTCACTTTCTCACCCTGGGTGGACTGCCATGGTGTCACAGCTCACAGCAACCTTCAGCTCTTGGGCTTAGGTGATTCTCTTGCCTCAGCTTCCTGAGTAGCTGGGACTACAGGCGCCCACCATAAGGCCCGGCTATTTTTGTTGTTGTTGTTGCAGTTTCTCCTGGGCCGCGTTGCAACTCGCTACCCTTGGTATATGGAGCCAGTGCCCTACTCACTGAGCCAGAGGCATTGCCAGCCTCATCAAACTCTTGACCCATGACAGGATCATCTCCACGTTGCAGATAAGAAACAGTGGCTCAGCTAGGTTTGGTGACTTTTCCAGGGTCACACATCAGAATTGATACCCAGGCCTTCTAATCATATCCCACTGCCCTGGGCATTGCTTCTCACCCACTTCAGCTGGTACAGTTCTCAGGTAGGAGTGTCATAATCAAGTTCTCCCCATGGCCCCAGAACTAACTGCCCCTGTGACCAGGAATTCTGAGCCTCAGTTTCTCTATATACAAGTGAGTTTTTACTAGGCTTGGCTTTCCTTCAGATGTGGTTAGAAATCAAACTGTATTTCCAGCAATACGAGTGGGGGTGTAAGAGTCCTCAGCTTGCTCTTACTGTTGGAAACACACTCACGCAGGCCAGGCGTGGTAGCTCACACCTTCTCTCCAAGCACTTTGGGAGGCCAAGTCAGAAGGATCACTTGAGGCCAGGAAAGTTTCAAATCGGCCCCATCTCTACAAAAAAATGAAAAAATTATTCACTTGTGCTGGCGCCTGTCATCCCAGCTACTCAGGAGGTTGAGGCTAGAGGATCACTTGAGCCCTGGAGTTTGAGGTGCTGTGAGCTGTGACAAGAGCACTCCATTCTAAGTGACAGAGTAAGACCCTATCTCAAGAAGAAATAAAAAGACACCCACCCCACAGGCCGGGTCTACTAGGTGCCAGGCAGTTACCCTGAGAATCCATTTCCCCTTCTCCTGACCCCAGGGTCCCGAACACAGATGAGATGTTCACACCCAGAGCAGCTAAGCACCGCATAGCTCCCTCCTCCACCCTCCAGGCTTTCTCCTTGGTTACCTGGGAGAAGTGAATGGAATGGCAGCTTCAGGACAATGGCACATCTCAGTTACTAATGCCACTTCTGGGCAGGGTTCTACATTTCCCAGGGAGGAGGGGAGCTACAGTGTTACTAGCTGCCTCAAGGGAGCTGGGCGATCCAGCAGCCAAGATCTCTGCTCAGATCCTCTGGCTACTGGGTCTGGTTTTTCTATAAAAACTCATCCATGGTGAGAGGACACCAGCTCCCCCTCCTCCGCACCAGGCTAAGACATTCAATTTGTGTCTGTTGATCATTTCTCGGTAAGATGAGTGCAGGGGAAGAATTGTAGACAGCAACAGGAGGACATTAGACTATGTCAACTCCGCCTGCAGAGTCTTGCTCTCCAAGTAAGAACCAGACTTTGTCCTGGGGTCATCAGTTGGACAAAGTGGCCAGGAACAAATTTGTGTGGGGTGAATTTAGGGGAAGAGCTGGGGCTATCACTAGCCTTTCAGCACATTGAACGCCCTTCATGGGACACCCCCTTCTCTCTCTCCTGCTGCCAGTGCAAGGATCCTTCTGCAAGACCCTTCTGTTCCACATTCCTAGTGCCTGTTTCCTTCCCTCTGTCCTCACTATTAGGACTCAAATTAGGTTTCCAGACTCACTCACATGGCTCCCTCATCAGCCCCTTTGCCTTCAGAATCTCTCCTTCCACACCTATCCTCCCAAAAGCCTTCAGGGGCTTTGTCTAGAATCCAAACCTCACTGTGCTGCTGCTTCATTTAAAATTCTCTACTGCCTGTCCAGAGTCTTCAAGCAAGGGACAATTCTTCTGCCTAGGACATTGGATCATTCCAGCTCTGACCCTTACTGGCTGTATACAACCTAGGGAGGGCCATTTAATCTACCCATGCCTCAGTTTGTCCCCTCTGAAAAATGGGGACAATTTCTGGCTACCTCAAATGCAATCTTTAGACCAACAGCATGCTGGGAGCTTGTCAGAAATGCAGATTCTATTGGGTGTGGCAGCTCACACCTGTAATCCCAGAACTTTGGGAGGCAGCAGGGGGAAGATTACTTGAGACTGGGAGTTTAAGACCAGCCTGGGCAACATAGCAAGACCCCATCTCTAAAAACAGTAAGTAAATAAGAAAATAGTAGCCAGGTGTGGTGGTAGTCCCAACTGCTCAGGAAGCTGAGGCAGGATCACTTGAGCCCAGGAATTTGAGACTGCCGTGAGCTATGATTGCACCACTTCACTCCAGCCTGAGTGACAGAATGGGACCTTGTTTCTAAAAAAAAGGAAGAGAGGCTCTGCACCTATAGTGCAGTGGTGCAGTGGTGCAGTGGTATATGGTGCCAGCCATATACACCGAGGGTGGTGGGTTCAAACCTGGCCCAGGCCAACTAAACAACTGCAACAAAAAAGTAGCCGGGTGTTGTGGCAAGTACCTGTACTTCTAGCTACTTCAGAGGCTGTGTCAAGAGAACCGCTTAAGCCCAAGAGTTTGAGGTTGCTGTGAGCTGTGATGCCACAGCACTCTACCCAGAGCAACATAGTGAGACTCTGTCTCAAAAAAATAATAATAATAAAATAAATAAATAAATAGAAAAGAAAAAACTCCAGATTTGGAGACCTGCCCCTGACCTATTGGATTAGATTCAACACTTAAACAAGAATCCCAGGTGACTCATACACATGTAAAGTTTGAGAAACACTGGTCTACAAAACAGGTTCTAGCAAAGGTTAAAAGAAGACCAGCAACATGTCCGAGGTTTTCCCTCACGCACCCTGAAGGGGGACTCTCTGTCCACTCCCACAGCACAGACTAATCACATTTTCTGAACAATTATTTGTGAGGTATTTACCTTGGTGTTTAACAAATGCTTCTCTGTGGTGCTTATTATAGCATGATGAGTTATTCTAAGAGTTTTAGAAACAGTCTTGCGATTTATTTTATTAGTTATTGCTATTATCATGCCCTGATGCCTTGCTATTTATTTTATTAGCTATTGCTATTATCATTTTACTGATGAGGATACTGAGGTGAGCTGCCCGAGAGCACTCGGGGACCTCACACCCTCTGCTCTGTGCTGGCAGGAAGGCGGCCCAGGACAGTGCTTCAGTGCTCTTTCTGTGTTCAAACTGGCTGTGTGACTTTGGCAATGTACTTGACCTCTCTGTTCTTAAAAATAATCCCAGCTCAAACAGAGTTGGAAGATGCTGAGTTGGATGGGTTTGTTCACTTATAAAGTTTTAATGTACATTCCAGACCCCCAGGAGGAGGGTGTGGGATTTCCCAAAGGGGTATCCTCCCTTTCTTTCTTCTGAGGGAACATTTCTCAGGACTCATGGTCTGGGCAGAGCTGATTCATTCTTTAGGCACAGAAGGTACAGTGACTGGGCCCCTAAATGCTTTTATGGGGTCACAAAATGTTCTCATTTCTTTTAAATCAGAAAGAAAAAAAAAATGAATATAATCTAGCCTGAGTTACATTTACCTTTATACCATATATGTATATTACTTTTTAGTTTTTTAATGGGGACATTGCAAAAGTTACTGTGGCCCACGAAAGTCACTACGCAGCTCTGGGTCGGGGGAGAATTTCACTGATACCCACAGCTGACCCTGGCTGCTTTACCCTTCAACATCCATGGGCCTTGTCCTCCTGAGAACCCAGACAGGCTGAACCCAGGGTGGGAGAGCCAAGCTGGGCCTGGGAACAGGCAGAAGGACCCTTCCCAGCCCCGCCCGGCCTCTGAGGGATTAGGCCAGCCGGGAGCATTTGATACCTGCAAGCTCTGAGCCACCTGGCCACAGGCCGTGGGGACGGCTGCTGCACATGTCTGTGGGCTCTGCTGGGGGCTGAGCCGCGGAGGGCAAGGAGCGGCCCCAAGTCTTCCTGATGCCGTGAATGGCCGGCCTGTGGCAGAGTCCCCCTGGAAGCCAGCGGCGGTGGTGGGTTCTAGTGCTGTTGATGCTGAGACACCTGCTGCCCACAGGTGAGGGTCTCCTGCTGGTGCCAGTCCTATGGGGCAGGGAGAAATGGTGCAGAGCTTAGACGACCTTGACCATCAACCCTGCTGCGTCTTCTACTTTGAGTCTCCACCCAGCTATCACCTCTTCTTTGTACCCAAACACAGCGGCAAGGAGCCCCCCTCCTGTCCCTTCTGGGTTGGACTCTCTTTGTCACCACTGAGCACCACATTCCTTGAATATTTGTTTACCTGTTTGTCCATCTTCCTCTCTAGCCTGTGAGTTCCATGAGGGTGGGGGTGGAAGGACCGGGTTTTGTTTGCTGATGTGTCCCCAGAAGTGCCTAGAACACAGCTTCGCACAGGGGCAAGGGGCTCATACAATCGGTGGGAAGTGTGGGTGCCAAAGGCTCATTTTTGGGTGTTACAATTCCATTTTTAACCATCCCTGGCTGTGACTCCTTAGGCCACTGACTTGGTTTATCTGAGCCTCAGTTTTCTTACTCTGTTAAATGGGCATGATGGTGATAACAGCGCCAAGATCTCAGGACCCTTTGGGAGGATTTGATGGAATCACCCAGGTCATGCCTGGCAAAGTGACAACTTCACTGAGCAAGTGGCCACTGTTGTTATGAAACGGGGAGAGCACAGATGGCTTGAGTGGCATGGAAGGGACCCCTCTCTGAGCGGCATCCTGAAGAAACCTCATTCTTCCATTCAGGTTTAAGGGGAGGAGACATGTAGCATTTATAACTCCAAAGGAAGCCTAGGGATATCTGCTGGTTGGATGGTCCCACTTCATTGAGGAGAAAATTAAGGCTCAAGGGCTCAGGATTTGCATAGGTCATGTGGTGGGAGAGATGGGGCCAGGTCCCAGTTTTTTTCTCAATGAACTGGGTCCTGCGTTTTTCCTACCCCCACTCTGGAGTGTCATTTGGTCACTCAGTGGCCATTGATTTGTGGAGCCCCTGCTGGCCTATGGGACTTGCAGGGGACAGAGCAGTAAAAGTAGAAGTGCACTGGAAGGAGTGTGGGATATGGAGCCTGTGTTGGTCTCTGGGGCTGCTAGAACCATGTTTCACAGACTGGAGGGGCTTCAACCACAGAAACATACAGATCCTCTCACACTTCTGGAGGCTGGAAGTCGGAGGAGCGCGAAGTGTTGGCTGGTTTGGTTCTTTCTGAGGCTGTGGGGGGATCTGTCTCGGGCCTCTCTCCCAGCCTCTGGTGGGATTAGGGAGGGCCTTAACTTCACGTGGTGTTGTCTCTGCATGTGTGTCTGGGTCCGAATTTCCCTTTTTACTCACAGAAGTAGAGAGGCTAGGGAGGGTAGTGGGGAGGGGGTTGGGGAAAGGTTGGTCACAGTTAGATAGGAAAATAAATTCAGGAGTTCTATTGCACAGCAAGGTGACTACAGCAAATGGTGATCTACTGAAATCTTGAAAAATGCCCAGAGAGTGGATGTTGGGTGCCCTCATCACGAAAATCATAGCTATGTGAGGTAATGCAGTTGTTAATTAGCTGGGTTTCACTATGTCAAAATGTATATATACTTTAAAACATGTTATACATGAGAAATATACAGAGGGTGTATATAAAAAAAAGTACATGCATTTTTAAAAAGGAAAAACTATATTAAAATTGCAATGCTCCATATATACCAGCAACAGAAGATGAATACAAGACATGTACAGCACCTCTCGAAATTGCAGAAATCAAATGTGACTCAATATTACAAATGTAATACAGTTTTTTCCTTCCTTAAAAGGTGTATTTTTTTGGTACCTTCTGAATATCATGTTATCTGCCAAATTTTTAAAAAGTAAATAAATTGATCCATGCAGGTATGAGAAGTAAAACTTCTCCCTTGAAAAAATGAAGATAAAAACAAATTTCCCCTTTTTATAAGGACACCCATACCATGTTGGATTTGGAGCCCAGCGTATCTATAAGGACCCTATTTCCAAATAAGGTCACATTTGGAGAGATACTGGATGTGTCAGGGCTTCATTGCAATCACGTATCACATAATGATGACCGGATCACATTTACAAGGCTTATCCCCTAAGATTATAATAGCCATGATTTCCTGCATCTTTTCTACGTTTAGATATGTTTAGATACACACACACACTTATTACCATCGTGTTACAGTTGCCACAGCATTCAGCACAGTAACATGCTGTCCAGTTTGTAGGCTGGGTGGGCTGGGCAGGCGAGACCACATGGCCTGGGGTGCCGCAGGCTGGGCCATCTAGAGGTGTCTATGAGCTTTTGAGGGTGTTCACCCTGTGACAAACCTGCGTGATGACACATTGCTCCAAACATGTCCTCATTGTAAGTGACACCTGACTGTGTGTACATTTGGAGGAAAGACAATTTAACCCATAAGAGAAGTAATGGAAAAGAAAGTAAGGGTGGTCGATTAGCTCCAGGGTGGGGGTCCACTGAGGAGCACCCTCCCCTAAAGAGGTGAATTTTCAGGTGAGATGTAAACATGATCCCACTGGCAAGAGGGAGCTGCACTGGCCTGGCTTGCAGCAGGAAGTGGGGGTTTAAATCAAAGGATCCCTGTGAGTTTGGGGTCAGCCTGCCCACCACCCCCAAATCCCCACATTTGCAGAAGTATATGAAGTGAAAGAAGAAAGGAACCTTTATTTGGAGTTATCAGACTTCAAGATACATCAGTACCACCTAAAAGGTTTGTTAAATCATAGATGCTGGGATTGGTTTGGGGGTTTTCTGGTGGGGGGGTTCTCTATTATTTTATTTTATTTCATTTTGTTTTATTGTGGGGAAGAAAATAACATGAGATCTACTCTCTTACCAAATCTTCAAGCCTACCATTCATTATTTTAGAATCTAGCAGCAACATTGTACGGCACATTTCTAGAGCTTTATGTATTCTTTTCTTGCTTAACTGAAACTTTGCCCACTTTGATTGGTATTCCCCTAAGGAACTCCCCCCACCCAGCCCCTGGAAACCATCATTCCACCCTTTGATTGTATGACTCTGAAATTTTAAAAAACTCATGTAAGGCTTGGTGCCTGTAGCTCAGCAGTTAGGGTATCAGCCACGTACACCAGAGCTGGTGGGTTCAAATCCAGCCCAGGCCCACCAAACAATGACAACTACAACCAAAAAAATAGCTGGACATTGTGGTGGGCGCCTGTAGTTTCAGCTACTTGGGAGGCTGAGGCAAGAGAATCACTTATGCCCAAGAGCTTGAGGTTGCTGTGAGCTGTGATGCCACGGCACTCTACCAAGGGCAACATAGTAAGACTCTTGTCTCAGGAAAAAAAAAAAAAAGACCTCATGTAAGTGGAATCATACAAGATTTGTCTTTCTGTGTCTGCTTATTTCACTTAACATAAGGTCTTCTGAGTTCATCCTGTTGTCAAATATGGCAAAATTCCCTCCATTTCTAATGCTCCATTATTTATATACCACATTTTCTTTAACCTCATCTGTCGATTTTGGTTGCTTCCATATCTTGGCTATTGTGAATAATGTTCTATGAACATGGGCATGAAAATATCTCTTTGAGATCCTTTTTCTAGTTCTTTTGGAAAAATACACAGAAGTGGAATTGATGGATCATAAGATAGTTCTGTTTTTATCTTTTATTTGTTTAATTGATATATAATGATTGAATATTTTCAGGGGTACATAATGATGTTTTGATCACACAAGGTGCTCTACACCTTCCTCATGAATGTTACAATTAGAAAACATCCCCAGGGAATCTAACGTCATCAGGCAGGATTAGGAACTCTGTTCTAGAGAACTTTTAGACCAAATTGACTCATAATATTAATCAAAAGAAGTCTCTGTAGGAAAGAGACACCAAGCACAGAACTGAGGTGGATAATTGGATGGATGCTAGAACTGGGGTACTTTCATTCAAAATGACACTGTTTAAAAGGAGTTAGACCCATCTGTCTTGCACCCATTAGAAACACACACAGAAGATAACAAGTGTTGCACTGTAGGAGGACGAGGTGGGAGGATGCCTGGAGCTCAAGAGTTCGAGACCAGCCCGAGCAAGAGTAACACCCTGCCCTCACTAAAAACAGGAAAATTAGCCAGGTATCATGGTGGGCAACTGTAGTCTTAGTTACTTGGTAAGCTGAAGCAGGAGGATTGCTTGAGGCTAGGGGTTTAAGGTTGCTGTGAGCTAAGCTGAGGCCAAGGCAATCTAGTCTGGGCAACAGAGATTCTGTCTCAAACACATAAATAAATAAATGATGCGGTGTCTCACGTCTGTAATCCTAGCACTTTGGGAGGCTAAGGTAGGTGGCTAGCTTAAGCTCATGGGTTAGAGACCAGCCAGAGCAAAAATCAAAAATTTTTAGTAGAGACCTTGTCTCTACTAAAAATAGGAAAACTGAGGCAAGAGGATCACTTGAGCCTGAGTTAGAGGTTGCTGTGATGATGCCATGGCACCCTACCCAGGGTGACAGTTTAAGACTCTGTCTCAAAAAGGAAGGAAAGGAAGGAAGGAAGGAAGGAAGGAAGGAAGGAAGGAAGGAAGGTCGGGAGGGGGGGAGGGAGGGGGGGGGGGGGGGCGCGGGCGGGGTGAGGGCGGGACTGAAGGAAGGCAGGTTGGAAGTGAG
>CAUYRH010082645.1:0-41748 GCA_963574655.1 Perodicticus potto | reverse complement strand
ACACAGTCCATCCATGGAATTCAGGCCTAGGAAATTCACAAGAAACTGACCTAGGCATAGGAAATGGGGGTTCCACATTTAGTCCTAAGTGTAAAGTGAAGGAGACACCAAGGCACAAGTGTCTCCTCAGCAGTTGTCCAGCCTTTTGGCTATTGGAGCCTCTGGTGGGCATTGTAGGTCCCCCTCTTTGCCTGTCATCCAGCCCACTGGCTCTTCAGCTGGGTGCCGCAGCACCAACACCACCACGGAGGAGGCGGCAGGTCCGCCAGCTCCGCTGAGCTGACTAGCCAACTTTTAAAGTCAGTATGTTTAAAAAATGGATGGACATAATTTTTACATATAAGAATCTTGAGACGTTATGTTCACAATCTACCAAGAATATGACAAGTGTATCTTAGACTGTATCAACAGTATATAAAAAAAAAAAATCAAGAGATTTTGCAGGTCTGGAGTGAGTTCTAAACATCTATGTATTAACAAGGCTTCACTGCAAGTGTAATATGCATTCCTGATTAAAAACTACTGGCCAAGAAGATGATAGTTTCAAATTAAAGAAGTAAAGTTGTGGCAGGTTTTCTATTTGAAATAAAACAGTGACTGATAATCCTATAATGCTGACTAACATCATTAGACACAGCACCACCACAACGCTAATAAATATGGAAAACTTCACCAGAACTATTTCACATTATTTCAGGTTTTTCCCTGAGGTTCAAACATATTATGGCATTGGCATATCTCCAAGGACTTTCCACGAAGCACAAAATTTCTAAAGCATCTGTTGCTAACATTTTACCTATGCAAAATTTAAGATATAACCTACATAAAATGAAAAGTATGATCCTTTCTCTATATTTAGTAAAGTATAAAGTAATAAAATTTAAAAGTCAAGATTTAATCACTTCTTGGCCTTTGGCTAAGATCAAGTGTGAGGAATTAATTATATAGCTTGGTCATAAAAACAAAAAATCCAATGTGTGTTTTGTTAATACGTTGAAAAATTTATGCAAAGCCTTCAGCACCTAAAAAAGGGAACCTCTGCATTCGAGCTCTGCTGAAGTGCCACTAGAGGGCACTACAAACAGATTACGGAACAAATGGCAAAGACCTTGTGTTTTCTGGGACAGAGCTTGACTGGCGTTCGTACTATTGAACAATTTCTAACAAAAGAAGGTACTTACCTTTGAGACTTGGTGAATTTGTACCCTCATGTCTAGCTGGCACACCAGTTTCATGGGTATTATTTATGAGATTTCTTCCAGGGATGGAAGCATATGTTGCAACCTCTTGTACAAGATTAAACTATATATTTTAATAGCTTTTCAAATATTTTGCTACAATGTAGTATAAAATAAAAAATTAGAGAATAATGCACATCTATGTACTCATCCTGAGGTTTAATAAGAAAATGTAGGTATTCGCTTCAGATACAATTTTGTGCTGCTTAATGACAGAAATATGTTCTGAGAAAGCATTGTTAGGTGATTTTGTCATTTTGCAAACATCAGTGTACATACACAAACAAACCTAGATGGGATAGCCTATTACACACCTAGGCTCTATAGCACAGCCTGTAGCTTCTTGGCTGTACAGCATGTGACTGTACTGAATCCTGTGGGCAATTACAACATGGTGGTAAGTATTTGTGGATCTGGACATGAAAAGGTACATTAAAATCTTATGGGATCACTGTCATATGCAGTCCATTGACCAAAACATGGGGCACATGACTGTACTTTTAAGAAATAACTTTACAAATAGTTGAATTCTCTTGAACTTTCTCCCAATTCTATTTTCTTCCCTCTGTCTTTAACAATTTCAGATAAAATCCCTATTCTCAAATTGACCTCCACCTTATGTTTAATGCTTATATTACATATAAGGGCGCACCATTGATATTATATTCTACTGTTATGTTCCAAGGGACAATAGTCTTTCCTTCCATTTGAATTCTTTTTTTTCCCGTGACTGATTTGACAATTATGTTTTCTTCCTATGATTTAGTACATGTTTTCAAGCCAGTAAACATGTTACATGTAAGGACCTCAGAATCTTAAATAGGATCTTCTTTACTTCTCTTCTTCATGTCATCTATCATTTTTGTTCTTTTTTATTATTATTATTATTTTTGTAGAGACAGAGTCTCACTTTGTTGCCCTCGGGAGAGTGCTGTGGCATCACAGCTCACAGCAACCTCCCGCTCTTGGGCTTAGGCGATTCTCTTGCCTTACTTAGCCTCCCGAGTAGCTGGGACTATAGGCGCCTACCACAATGCCTGGCTATTTTTTGTTGCAGTTGGGCTGAGGCCAGGTTTGAACCTGCCACCCTCGTACATGCAGCTGGCACCCTAGTCACAGGTTCCTCCCCATTTTTATTCTTTTTATCACCATAACTGCCCATCGCACGTAAGTATTTTTCCCATATATTTCAGTGTTGGTAGTGGGAGGAACATCAGCTCTGTTTATTATGTTGCTAGAAATCCTATAAATAACCTTCTCATTGGTCTTCCCTCCAATCTATCTGAACAGTGTTGTCAGATTAATTTTTGCAAAGTACAGGATTTTTTCATTATATCTCTCTACCACCTGTGAACATTATGCTACTTTCTAGCTCAGGTGTTTGGAACCATATATGTCCCATCATATTTCTTTATTTTTTTTTAGACCAAGTTTCACTATGTCACCCTCGGTAGAGTGCTGTGCCCTCACAGCTCACAGCAACCTCAAACTCTTGAGCTTAAGCAATTCTCTTGCCTCAGCCTCCCAAGTAGCTGGGATTATAGGCTCCCGCCACAATGCTTGGCTATTTTTTTTTTTTTTTTTTTGTAGAGATAGAATCTCACTTTATCACTCTTGGTAGAGTGCCGTGGCATCACACAGCTCACAGCAACCTCCAACTCCTGGCTTCGGCAATTCTCTTACCTCAGCCTCCTGAGTAGCTGGGACTATAGGCGCCCCCCACAATGCCTGGCTATTTTTCTATTTTGCAATTCAGCCGAGGCCGGGTTTGAACCCGCCACCTTCAGTATATGGGGCCAGTGCCCTACTCGATGAGCCACAGGTGCTGCGCGGCTATTTTTGTTGTTGTTGTTGCAGTTGTCATCGTTGTTTTAGCAGGCCTGGGCCAGGTTTGAACCTGCCAGCCTTGGTGTATGTGGCTGATGCCCTACTCACTGAGCTATGGGCACCACCCATCCCATCATATTCCTTCTAAATTCTCTTACTGTTTCCAACATGAATCACCTAATCTAGGTTACGATCCTTCCTCACTGGTCCACGGAACCTTTTGTGATTTTTCTTTCTCTGTGCTTTTTATTATACCTGTAGGCAGTCCTTCATCTTCCTTTTCTCTATCCAAATCCTATATTTCCTCTTAAATCCACTTAAGGTCAAATTTGTGAGACAGTCTTGTGTCAATTACCCTATATCTACCTTTATCTCTTTTCTCATCTCTTAAATCTTTAAAAGTCTATGATAAAATTTGACATTGACCATACATTCTCTTAAGCTCTATATTACTTAAAGGATCATTCCCTCTTGATTGGAAACAGGGTTGGCTTTATATCGGTTCTTTCCTTTAACTGAAAGATGCAGTAAGTATTTATTAATTCAAGTTCAACTTCAAGACCACTTTAGCAATTAAATACAAAGCATATTGAGCTTGCTTAGTCGAAGCTTTCCATTTAAATCAGGGCTATCCCCCTTATAATTTTACATCACTGTTGTAGTCATTCATATATTTATTGAGACCATAAATATATGCATGTGAAGTACAAGTCTCTGTGCTACAAATCATGGGGAAATGCAGTGACATGTGACACAAAAGCCTACATGCCCACTAGAAATCATGCACAAAGGTGTAGCTTTGTGACCTTAGCAAGTTCTTGGTACCTTAGTTTGTTGTGTAAATAAGTGCAAATGGCCAACCTCCTGGAGCACATTCACTCTGAAACACTAAAGGAGATAAGAAAACAAATATAGCTGCCCACCCCCTACACTGTCACCTTGAGTTTGCTCTCCTGAGTTTCAGTTATTTGTTGCTCAAAAATATAACATTATAATAAAATATTTTGGAAGTGACCAAATTCAGATAACTTTTATTATAGGATATTATAATTATTCTATTTTATTATTAGATATTGCTGTTAATCTCTTACTCTGCCTAATTTATAAATCAAACTTTATCAAAAGTATATTCATAAAGAAAAAATCATTGTATACAGTAGAAATTCCATAGTTGACCACCTCCCGACTTTGACCACCTCCTTAAATTGACCTAATGTTCATAGACTGGATGTGTATCACATGTTCTCAAAGGAAGACTGACTTCTATATATTGACCACCTCTATAAGTCATATCTTGGCCACTTGGACTATTGTACATAATATTAATTTACCCTCTATAATGGGACCCATTGAGTCTGTTCTACACTAAAGGGTAGAAGATGTGGGCTTTGCCCCTTAGTTGTATTATTTTTTCTTTAGTAAAAGTTATTTTCTCATGTTTTATTATTACCATGTATTGAAAGAGGCCTAATGTCCTATTATTTATCACATGTTGCAGAAGATTTTTTCATATGAAGAACTGGCCTGAATTATAGATACATCCTACAATAACTGAAAATTTTTATAGTTAATCAAGACATTGTGGCCCAAAGGAAAGAACTCAAAGAGTTGATATTGAAGGAAAAGGTTGGCGTTCTACATTTTCTGGAAAGCAGCAGCCAAAGAAAGATGGGGGCACATTTTGGTGTTAGCAAGACCACAGTTAACAACATCTAGAAATGTAAACATTAGTACTCGGAGAAATATGGTAAAGCCAGTGGAGACCTATAAAGGTAAAGGAGGGAAACTTCCCTCAATGAAGTCAGTAAGTTTGTTCAAATAAATGAGAGCAGTTAACACCCGAATCTCCCAGCTGTTGATCCAAGAAGTTACTAAAACAATTACAAAATAATCCAGGGTGATAGCCACTGTGCTTTACCTGGTTATCATCAATAGGTAAATTAGCTTTTGAAAATATGTACAGCTAGTTCTGGATGTCACCAGGTTATGTTGTAAACAGCATCAAGAGAATAGAAAAGGGCCAGGTGCAGTGGCTCATGCCTGTAATCCCTGCACTCGGGGAGACCAACTACTGACTTGAGGTCTGGAGTTTGAGACTTGAGCAAGAGGGAGACCTCATCTCTACAGAACAATAGAAAAATAAGCCAGGTGTGGTGGCACACACCTGCAGTTCCAGCTACTTGGAAAGCTGAGGCAGGAGGATGACTTGAGCCCAGGAGTATGAGGTTGCAGTGAGATGTGATGACATCACTGCACTCTAGCCTCGCAACAAATCAAGACTCTGTCTCAAGAAAAAAAAAAAGAGAAGAGAAAGAAAATAGAAAAGTATGGCATATTTACCCCTCTGCCTCTCCACCACCATTCTTGAAGAAAGAATGAAAGGGATGTGATCCAAAAAGTATTTACTTTTAGAAAGCTGAGTTTAGGGGTGAGTTTGAACCCAGCCTGGGCCAGCTAAACAACAATGACAACTACAACAAAAAAAAAATAGCCGTGTGTTGTGGTGGGTGTCTGTAGTCCTAGCTATTTGAGAGGCCGAAGCAAGAGAATTGCTTAAGCCCAGGAGTTTGAGGTTGCTGAGCTGTGATGCCACAGTACTCTACCAAGGGCAACACAGTGAGACTCTGTCTCAAAAAAAAAAAAAAAAGTTCTTACCACTTAAACTTCTGTTCTAAAAGCCTTTAGTTCAATAAATTTAAAAAAAATCATATTAAAAAAAAGTAAATGTCAATCTCATCCAAAAACACCCTCATAAACACACCCAAAATAATGTTTGACCAAATAGCTAAGCATCTTGTGGTCCAGTCAAGTGGATACATAAAGTTAATCATCACAGCAGTTGAGTAGAATTTTTTGTATGCTTTTGTACAGTTTTAAAATAAAAAGTTTGGCTCGGTGCCTGTGGCTCAACGGGCTAAGGCACCAGCCACGTACACCTGAGCTGGTGGGTTCGAATCCAGCCCCCGGGCCTGCCAAATAACAATGACGGCTGCAACCAAAAAATAGCCAGGCATTGTGGTGGGCGCCTGTAGTCCCAGCTGCTTGGGAGGCAGAGGCAGGAGACTCGTTTGAGCCCAGGAATTGGAGTTTGCTGTGAGCTGTGATGCCACAGCACTCTATCCAGGGTGACAGCTTGAGGCTCTATCTCAAAAAAAAAAAAAAAAAAAAATTAAAATAAAAAGTTTGATATTAAAAAAAAAAAGTAATCCAGGGTGGCAAATTTTTCAACTGGCTCAGTGCCTGTAGCACAGTGGTTACAACACCAGCCACATACAGTGAGGGTGGCAGGTTCGAACGTGGCCTGGGCCAGCTAATCAACTGTAGCAAAAAAATAGCCAGGCATTGTGGCAGGTGCCTGTAGTTGCAGCTACTTGGGAGGCTGAGGCAAGAGAATCACTTAAGGCCAAGAGTTGGAGGTTGCTGTGAGCTGTGATGCCACTGTACTCTACCGAGGGCGACATAGTGAGACTCTGTCTCAAAAAAAAAAAAATAAGAAAGAAAGAAACAAAGAAGGAAAGAAAGAAATTTCAACTGCAACACAAGATATCCCAGAAAGTCTTGTGTGGTGAATCTAGTGAAATTGTGGAAGAGTTCATCAAAGTTCTGCTTTGTGCTAGCTTAACTGGAGAGAAACTAAAGTCCTTAGTCATTGGCAAATTGGCAAAGCTATGCACATCCAAGAACCTGAAGCCCTAAGATCTCTCTGTCACTTGGAGATAAAACAAATATGCATGGATGAATGCTCCCCTATTTGAGGAGAGGGTGAGGGATATCAATGGAGAAATGAAAAAGAAAAATCCTACTATTCTACTGACTGTAGACAACTGTCCTGACCACCCACAAGTGAATCATTTTACAAAAGTGACACTGAAATTTCTCCCTCTAAACATGACCTCGAAAATCCAATCTCTTGACCAAGCCATCATCAAAACATTTAAAATGCACTACTTAGCCTAGCTTCTACAGTGGGTCCTTACTAAAACACAAAACGGTAGTCTGCCTGTGGAAGCAACTTCATCTGCTACATCAGTTAACACTCTGGATGGATGCTGTCCTCTGGATCTGATCTGCTTAGAATAAAGTGCAGCCAAAAATGATACACAAGTGTTTCAAGAAAATTGGATTTATCGCAGCCCAAGAGCACAATGTTTTGGCCCCATTAAATAGTCTATCTCCCATAGAAGAATTTGAAGGAGTAGATTTTAAAGGTTTTGTTGCAATGGATGATGATGAACCTGACTCAGAAGCAATTTTCCAAGTGATATTCCTGGAAGTATGGACCAGTGTAAAACTACATGGATGAAGCTGATGAAGTGGAAGAAGCAAGTAAAGATGATACAGAAATTGCAGACTCCAAAAGAGGAGGATGCCAGGCAACTGATAATGCAATTAAAGTCACTTGCTGTGGAAAAATGCCCAAATATGCTGAATGGCGTAGCCAGGATTAAGAGTGCTTTCTCCATGTTTGTTTATTGTAAGAATAAGAAATAGATAAAGATTGACTCTTTTTTCAGGAAGAATGCTTAAACCAAGAGGAAATAGTAAATGTATTGATTTTGTATGATACTGTATGTGAGATTTTACTACATTTTGTTTATGTATGATTTCATATGATAGTCTCTAATAAAAGCTATAGAAGAAAGCAACGTACATGTATATATCAGTACAATGGGCCTAGTTCCTTCTGTTGACTACCTCCATATGTAGACCAGTTTGTTACAGTCCCTTGAATGGTCAACTTACAGAGGTTCAATATATAGGGTTCAGTACTATCCACAGTTATAGGCATCATCTAGGGACCCTAGAATGTATTTCTATGAATAAAGGAGGTATTTACTATTGTAGGTGTGATCTCCAGTTATTCAGTCTAAGACAGAGCACAACAATGTGGTGGACATGGATTCAGAATTCAGGAGAGCAGATTCCCCATCCTTGGGATGTGTGGTTTTTAAGCTACATGGTTAGGGAAGCCCTGACTCTTCCTTGGTGAGATCAGAGCCTGTAATACAACAGTAACATAATGGAATAGAATTTTGCTTTTAGCTCTGTCCTTCTAGCTCAGCACTGGTAGTTGAGATTAGCACCAGCTATTCTGTTGGTGAGATCAGGGAGCTGGTGTACACACCAGTGGCAGGATCCATCACCTCAATCTTTACGCCTGAGGAAGCTCCAGCCCCTTCTTAGCAAGAAAAAGACTAAGACTGCCTGGGATTGAATTCCAGTTCAGCCACTTACTGGCAAGCCTTACGGATGAGCCTCACTTTGGGCTATGGCCAAGTGTTTAAGGTAACTTGTTCTGGTAAGTTTCCATAATAAACTATGCAGGTAAGTTTTCTTTTTCTGGAATGCCAGCCTGTAAGGGATCATTCTTAAACCAATTAACACTTTCTTCATCTGTAATATAGGGATAATCATAGTACCTATCCTCATGGGGTTGGTATGAGTTTAAATTGTTTACATATAGTACCAATAAAAGAGTAGCTGGCACACAAGTGCTCAATTAGCATTATTCTTTATTAAGTGTACATTTAATCATAACACAAATGCCTTTCAAGCAATACCATGCTACATGAGTTCAGAGTGAATCACTAACTAGAATTTCCAGAATTGTTTATCTACATCAATTAATAGTTGGCATCCTCTCATATTTGCCTCATATTTGTGCAGAATTGAATACGATGTTGCCACTCTCAGTGTCCTGATTCTATACTCTGCCTCTTCTGTCTGCTTGCTTTGATTCCTGGCCCCTGAGGCCTGTCCACATTCTCTGAACTTCACTTCTGCTAGCTTGTCTGGATGACTAACCATTACCTGGCTGGTCTTTACCTATAGATAACCCAGACCTCCTGGAGACCTTACCCCTACCCAAGGCCCTGCTATTGCCATTTATCTTACCCAACCCTAACACCTCTTATTAAACCTAGATGAACTTCACTGTGGGTCAGCCATTTAATCAGACCTTATCCTTCATTCTCTCTCCCTCTACAGCCCTCTACTTAACCTTCCATTCTCTTTTCTGATGGTCACCTTTGACCCTTCCACCAGGCTCTACTTCTGCATGTAAATTCTGTTTTTACTTTTTACAGCTTTTTCATCTTTTCACCTCATAGAGCATTTCTTTTTCTTTCTTTTTTTTTTTTTTTAAGACAGAGTCTCATTATGTTGCCCTCCGTAGAGTGCTGTGACATCACAGCTCACAGCAACCTCAAAGTATTGGGTTTAAGCGATTCTCTTGCCTCAGCCTCCCAAGTAGCTGGGACTACAGGTGCCTGCCACAATGTCTGGCTATTTTTTTTGTTGTAGTTTTCATTGTTATTTGGCAGGCCTGGGCCAGGTTTGAACCCATCAGACCCAGTGTATGTGGCTGGTGCCCTAGCTGCTGAGCTACAGGTGCTGAGCTGATGTACTTTTTTTTTTTTTTCTTTTTGAGACAGTCTCAAGCTGTCACCCTCAGTAGAGTGCCATGGCATTACTGCTCACAACAACCTCAAACTCTTGGACTCAAGAAATTCTTTCACCTCAGCCTCCCCAGTAGCTGGGACTACAGGCCTGGGCCGGGTTTGAACCTCCCAGTCTTGGCGTATGTGACCAGCACCCTACCCAACCTGAGCTACAGGTGCCACCCCGTAGAGTATTTCTTTAGTGAGTAATTGCACCAAATCATAACATATTTTGTGAGAACTTATAATGTACATTCTGTTAAAGAATAAGTAAGACAAACTCATCACTATCAAAGAATTCACAGCATGTAGAAGAGATGAAATATATATTCCTTCTATTATCCCTTCAGTATCCATGAGATCTGTAGTGATGTCTCCTCTTCCATTTCTGCTATTAGTACAGTTGGCCCTCCATATCTGCAGCTTCCCAATTTATGGATTCAACCAATTATGACAAAAATATTGGGGAGAAGAAGCTACAATAAAAATTAAAAATACAGGGGCAGTGCCTGTGGCTCAAAGATGTAGGGTGCCGGCCCCTTATGCCAGAAGTGGTGGGTTCAAACCTTGCCCCAGCCAAAAACTGCAAAAGAAGAAAAAGATTTCAAAATTAAAAATACAACAGTAAGTAAATAATAATACACATAAAAAACAATATGGTGTTACTTGCATAGCATTTACGTTGTAAGGTAAGTATAAATAATCTAGATAATAAAAGTATATGTGAAGATGTGCATAGGTTATATGCAAAGATGGCAATATTTTATGTAAGAGATAATCTAGAGATGATAAAAGTACATGGGAAGATGTGCATAGGTTACATACAAGTACAGCAATATTTTATGTAAGAGTCTTGATCATCTCTGAATTTTGATATCCATGGGGTGCAAGAGCCAATCCTCCATAGATTTTTAGGGACAATTGTGATTTTTGTCTTCTCTCTTTTTTCTTAGCCTGGATATAAGGTTATCAATTTTATTAATCTTTTTAAAGGTTAGCTTTTGATTTTCTTCATTTTTCACTATTGATTTCCTACTTTCCATTTCATTGATTTTTGCTCCAATTTCTATTTTTTTTCTCGCTTATTTAGTATTTACTTTGCTTTTCTTGATCTAGTTTTCTGAAGTGGAAGTTTAGCTAAGTGCCATGGCTCATGCCTATAATCCTGGGAGGCTGAAGCAGGTGGATTGCTTGAGCTCAGGAGTTGGAGACCAACTTAAGCAAGAGCGAGACCATGTCTCTACTAAAAATAGAAAAAACTAGCTAGGCATTGTAGCACACACCTATAGTTCCAACTACTCAGGAGGCTGAGGCAAGAGGATCTCTTGAGCCCAAGGGTTTGAGGTTGCTGTGAGCTATGCTGATGCCACACCACACTACCCAGGGTAACAGAATGAAACTGTCTCAAAAAAAAAAAAAAAAAAAAAAGTAGAAGTTAAGATTATTGATTGCAGATCTTTTTTCTAGTTTATGCATTTAATACTACAGATTTTTTCTAAACACTACTTTTGCTACATTACACAAATTTTCATAAGTCATATTTTCATTTTTTTTTTTTTTGAGACAGAGTCTCAAGCTGTCACCCTGGGTAAAGTGCCGTGGCATCATAGCTCACAGCAACCTCCAACTCTTGGGCTCAAGTGATCCTCTTGCCTCAGTTTTTTTCTAATTTTAGTAGAGATGGGGTCTCACTTTTGCTCAGGCTGGTCTCAAACTCATGAGCTCAAGCTATCCACCTGCCTCAGCCTTCCAAAGTGCTAGGATTACAGGTGTGAGCCACTGTGCCTGGACTGTATTTTCATTTTTATATACTTAAAAATATTTGTAAACTCCTCTGGAGATTTCTTTATTGGTCAATGTGTTATTTAGAAGTGTGTTATTTAATCCCCAAGTATAATATTTTCAGATTTTCTAGTTATCCATCTGTTATCAATTCTAGTTTAACTCCAATGTGGTCCGAGGAAAGATATTAAATAATTCCTATTCTTTTACATTTCTGAAGGTGTATATTTGTTTTATGACCCAGAATGTGGTCCATCATAGTGAATATTCCTCATGAGCTTGAGAGGAACATGCATTCTACTGTCATTAGATGAAATAGTCTACATATGTCAATTATATCCAGTTGACTGATTGTGCTATTGAGTTCAAGTATGTCATTTTCTGCCTTCTGAATTTGTCAATTTCTGTTCAAAGGAGCTGAAGTCTCCAACTAGGATACTATATTTAATCATATTTCTATTTCTCCTTGCAATTTTATCATTTTTTGCCTCATTTATTTTGATACTCTGTTTTTAGACACAAGTACAATAAAGATTACTCAGTCTCCTGGAACTATTGACCTCTTTATCATTAGTTAATCTCCCTCTTTAACTCTGATAATTTTTCTAGTTCGGAAAAAGTCTAAAAGGGCGATAAATTTCTTTGTAATAGATATATGTATAGGGCAGTTAGGAAATCTGATTATCCCTGAAAAAGAAGTGTATAAGTCAGAATTTATTTTTTGTCATCTATCACGTACCAGGTCAGGGGGCAAAGACTCTTTCTTCAGGCATGACACATTTGGAGCCTGGATGCGCCAAGCTGGTAGCAATAAATAGAAAATCCCACAAGCTTTGTGTATCTATTCGATGTATCTGTTTTGTTGAATCATTTCAAAATGAATGAGGAATTATGACATTTAATTTCTTAATACTTCAGTGTGTATTAAAAAACACTAAGGATATTGTTTGATATAATTGCAAAGCCATTATCTCACTTAAGCATTAATAACAATTATCTAATCTACTCTAACACCTACTTCTTTATTGTCCCTCTGCTTCTCACTTCTGGGTCCATTATTCACTTTTTTCTGTCCCACTTTGAGTCCTGAGAAGCTGACTTCGTCTACCAATTGCCACAGCTAGATGGATTCCCAGCTGGGGTCAGCAAACAGGAGATACCCACATGGTATCAGAGGCCAATGGGGAGCAACAGCGAGGAATCATTGGGCAGAAGAGATGCTAGGCTACTTCCCCTTACTCTCAGGTTACTGGTCTGGTATTGGCTGTGGCTACCACTTTATCTCCTGCTAGGCAGGACCCCATTCAACAGTTCTAGCAGAGACAGACCTCGCATAACTGCCCTCATGGTGGTTCCTTCAGGTCGACAGGTTGGTGATGGCTTCCCTGCTGAGACCTGGGTGCCTCATTATACCCCATTGGTTCTGTTAGCCCTGCCCATGCCTCTCAATATTCTCCTCATTGAGAATGATCCAGGATTAAGTTCCTTTGAGTATGCCATTTGTTTCCTGTGAGAATCCTGCCTAATATTTGAATAATCTAGATGCAAAATTCACCATTAACCCCAGGTGTTTTTAACGCTTTAAAAAAAAAAAAAAAAAAAAAGCCAGGCTCAGCGCCCATAGCACAGAGGTTACGGTGCCAGTCACATACACGGGGGCTGGTGGGTTCGAGCCCAGCCCGGGCTAGCTAAACAACATTGACAACTGCAACAGAAAATAGCCAGGCGTTCTGGCGTCTGCCTGTAGTCCCAGCTACTTGGAAGGCTGAGGCAAGAGAATCGCTTAAACCTAACAGTTTGAGGCTGCTGTGAGCTGTGACTCCATGGCACTCTACCAAGGGCAACATAGTGAGACTCTATCTCAAAACAACAAAAAAAAAAAATTAAAAAATAAAATGAATAAAATCCAGTCAAAGATCCCATGTTGAATTTGGGTTTGCCTTTTTGGTCTCTTAATCTAGCAACTCCTCTTTTTTATCTTATCATTGATTTTTCCCTGAGACCATAACAGTTGTCTTTACAGAAGTCCATATTCTGAATGTGTCCAAGTGTCACTTAATTTGTTCTTTTCTGCTTGTATTTCCTTTACCTTGAATGTAATCAAGCCTGTTGATACAGTTTCCATTTCAAACATTTTTGACCAGCATCCAGGGGATGCCATATAATTTGTAAAGCATCATCTCAGGCTACGTATTATATATCAAGAGTCATGTAGCATCATGAATAGTAGGGCAATCAAATAGTAAGTTTAATTACCAAGTGGTAATAGTCTTATTTCTCCACCTGTAAAAAGTACTATTTCACCTCTCTTTGCTATTAACAAGTAGTCTGTGGGGGTGATACTTTGGTACCATGTGACTGTCTGGTTCTCTGTCAACTTTTCAGCTAACAGTGGCCTGCATGGATTATTTCATTATGTCTTGCAAACTTATTATTTTCTAATTTCATCATCACTTCTACATTTATTATATAGAATTCTTCTGTATACAACAGCTTTAGTTTAATAAGAGGAGCTATTTTTTTCCCCTGACTATAGGGACTACAATAAATGCATAATAAGCCCTAATTTTCCCCCTCTAATTCCTTACTCCGAAATTAGGTAATAAATGCATTGTTATTACTAATACAGATCATCTTTAGGGGTTTCATTAATGAGAACTCAGAGTTCTGTACAATTAAGTTTGAATTAGTTATCTATACAATTCTAGCACTAATAGATACAGGCCTCTGGTAGCACAAAACCGCAGGAACAAAAACCATTATCAGTCGCTGGTAATTACACCAAATTAAATTGCACATCTCATAGGAACTCTCAAAGTGCATTCAAAAGGGCTATCATCTCTTTTCTCTGTAAGCTATTAGTTTCACAAATTCTAATCAGGAGCGCCTTGAAGCTTGGCTCTATTGTTACCTTGCTTTCTTAAAATATATAACCAAATAAGCCATTTGGTCTCTGAAGTGCTACTGTCTGGAAGAAATAATGGATTTTTAAGAGCTAAGGGGTGAGACATCTGGATGCTGTTTGGATTTTTATAAGCCATTATGTGGGGAATGGCCATTTGCTGTCCTTTTGTGCCCTTTCCGACATCCCAGGTGGCCTCTACACGTAGTCCTGGGTACTTGCTAAGGCAGCAGCCATTGTGCACTGCACTTCCTGTCAGGAATGTGCATTGCAAGTCAGAGTTCCCGGCCTCATGTGTACGGCCCTGGCTTTTCTCTGTAGCCCCTGCCTCTTAGTAGCTCTTCTTAATAACAAACACCAAAGCAGAGGGAGGGAACCAATGAGAAAGCCAAGGCTGTGTGGCCATTCATTGATGAACAAAGTCCTTCTCCAATAAGACTAACAATAATTAGCTGAAATTCCTAACATCCCAGTGATCATCCCAAATAAAACCTCCCTCAATAGCTGATGAAATCTTTATAGTCTTTGAGACAACATAGAATGATTCATATATGCTGAAAGCGTCTAGACTAGAGATGTGCAAAAATAACTTGTAATAAAGTCTGTCTGGTGTATTTGCTCTCAGATCTGTTCTTTGTTTCTCCCTGTCTGCTCCTTGTTACAATGACTGTCCCTGCAAACGACAGTTCCCAACGTATTCTTTTTCTATTACTATATAACAAATTACCACAAACTTAGTAGCTTAAAGTAACTCCCATCTATTATCTCATTGTTTTATAGTTCAGAAATCTGGGTTGGTTCAGCTGGCTGTCTGCTTTCTCAAAAGCCAAGTCAAGGATTCAGCTGGGCTCATATTTATTTATTTATTTGTTTGTTTTCGTTAAGACAGAGTCTCACTATATTGCCCTTGGTAGGGTGCCATTATGTAACAGCTCACAGCAACCTCAAACTCTTGGGCTCAAGTGATTCTTTTGCCTCAGCCTCCCAAGTAGCAAGGACTATGAGTGCCCACCACAACTCCTGTCTATTTTTAGAGACAGAGTCTCACTCTTGCTCAGGCTGGGCTCGAACTCCTGAGCTCAAGCAATCCACCTGCCTTGGCCTCCCAGAGTGCTAGGATTACAGGCGTGAGTCACCTTACCCGCCATTTTTTACATTTTTAAAGGTTTTACAAGTACCTATATAACATCTCAGTTTTGCTGCTTAAGCGTCACAGGTTAAAATTGTTGCCATATGGCCCTTTGCAGACCAAAAGAACCATAGGGATTCCTGAATTCTATGCAGAGCATCTTTGTGCCTGCCCAACCCTGGCAGTCAGAAGAAAGAGCTTGGTTGGGAGGGTGCTGATACTGCACTTGAGGAAAGAAGACAGGAAACACTGAATCCAAAAAAACCCCAAGCTCAGAAATATGCAAGCAGGACAGGCATGAAAAGTGAGACTGCCATTTAAATTCTCTGGAATGGAATACATTTTTAAAGTTTTTGTTAATTTGTTGTATGTAATAAAATTGCTCTTGCTTTAATTTGCATATCATTTGATTCCTAATAAAGTTGAAGTTGGATCTCTTTTCATATGTTAAAGAATTGCAGATGGTTGCCACAAATAAAAGGAACAGATTTCAGAACCACGGGGAGAAACAAAATAGTTAATATCCATAAAGCTAAAATAATCTACAAAATAGAAAATATATTAAGATTCCAGCTAAAAAATGAACAAATGTTTACTCTTCTAAATTTGTTAACATTCACAGACAAGAACAAATTTCAAAGCATAACTTTTGAGTCCAAAAGTCATAATTGGGCATTTTATAATACCTGGGGCAGTTTCCTACTATTTGCTACCAGTTTACTACTGATTTGGCTGAGCTGAAGAGCTGTCTTCCTAAGAATAGTCATGTTATCATGAAGCAGAAAAATATTTTCTCATGTTATTAAAGAAGCAGAAAAAATTTTGCTTGAAATGAAAATGAAGTCAAAAATACAAAGTTTTAGATTTGCCATAGCGTATTTTCTGTTGAGGAAATTGTATTTAAGTTTTATGTTGGGTGGTGCCTTTGGCTCAGTGGGTAGGGCACTGGCCCCATATACCGAGGGTGGCGGGTTCAAACCCAGTCCCGGCCAAACTTTTAAGAAACAGTTGATTTTAGGCCAACTTCAGGACATTTACAAAATGAGATAGAAGGTACTTTTGGGCCAGAAAGCAAGGAAGTAACTAAACTCTGAAGCAACCACATTGGAGACACACAGGAGATAAACTGAAAGAATTCCTACTGGCAAAACTGGGACAAGTTGAGCAAAAAGGAATGATTTCAGTGCTTAAAATATAAATGTATAAAAATTCAATAATTCTTAATGATACTCAGGGAGCAACTCTCTGGTCACCATCTGACTCTGTTAGATCATCAACTCTTTACTCTCAAAATTAATAAAAAGAACACTAAAAGGAACGTATTAGTGAAATTTCATGTTTACATGGATGGAGCTGGTACATACTCTTCTTAGCAAAGTATCTCAAGAATGGAGGGAAAAGTATCTAATGTACTCAGCCCTACTATGAAGCTAATTTATAGCTTTCATATGAAGGGTATAACCCAACTATAGCACAAGAATATGGGGAAAGAGGCAAGGGAGGGGAGGGGAAAGGTGAGGTCAGGGTGGCGGGAGGGTAATTGGTGGGGCCACACCTACGGTGCATCTTAGAAGGGTACAGGCGAACTTTACTAAATGCAGAATACAAATGTCTTCATATAATAACTGAGAAAATGCCAGGAAGGCTATGTTAATCAATTTGATGAAAATAGTTCAGATTGTACATGAAACCAGCACATTGTACCCCTTGGTTGCACTATTGTACACAGCTATGATTTAATAATAAAGACAATAAAAAAAATAAAAAATAAAAAGAACACTATAATGAGATGTCATTCCTCCCCAGTTAAATGGCTTTTATCAAAAAGGCAATAATGGATGTTGACAAGGATGTGGATAAAAGGGGACTCCTCATATTCTAATGATGAGAATGTAAATTAGTGCTACAACTATGGAGAACAGTATAGAGATTCCTCAAAAAACTAAAAACAGGGCTTAGCGCCTGTAACTCAGCAGTTAGGGCTCAGGCCACATGCACCGGGGCTGGAGGGTTTGAACCTGCTCTGAGCCAACTAAACAAACAAACAACAACAACAACAAAAATAGCTGGGCATTGTGGTAGGCTTCAATAGTCCTAGCGACAAGGGAGACTGAGACAAGAGAATCACTTGCACCCAAGAGTTTTTTGGGTTTTTTTTGAGACAGAGCCTCAAGCTGTAACCCTGGATAGAGTGCTGTGGCATCACAGCTTACAGCAACCTCCAATTCCTGGGCTCAAGCGAGTCTCCCACTACACCCGGCCTTTTTGGTTGCAGCTGTCACTGTTGTTTGGCAGGCCCAGGCTGGATTCGAACCCGCCAGCTCAGGTGTATGTGGTTGGCACCTTAGCCCGTTGAGCCATAGGCGCCAAGCCCGCCCAAGAGTTTTGTTTTGTTTTGTTTTGTTTTTTTAGAGACAGAGTCTCACCTTGTCACCCTCGGTAGGGTGCTATGGTGTCACAGCTCACAGCAGCCTCCAGCTCTTGGGGTCAGGCTATCCTCCTGCCCCAGCCTCCGAAGTAGCTGGGACCACAGGCACCAACCACAATGCCTGGCTATTTTTTGTTGCAGTTTGGCCAGGGCCGGGTTCGAACCCACCACCCTTGGTATATGGGGCCAGCATCCTACTAACTGAGCCACAGGTGCCACCCTGAGCCCAAGAGTTTGAGGTTGCTGTGAGCTATGACTCCACAACACTCTATTGAGGGTGACAAAGTAAGACTCTGTCTCCAAAAAAAAACCCCTAAACACAGAACTATCCTATGACCCAGCAATCCCACTGCCTGGTGTATATCCAAAGGAGGGGAATTCAGTCTATTAAAAAGGTATCAGTTGGCCGGGCATTGTGGTGGGTACCTGTAGTCCAGCTACCTGGGAGGCTGAGGCAAGAGAATTGTCTAGGCCCAGGAGTTGGAGGTTACTGTGAGGAGTGTAACGCCATGGCACTCTACCGAGGGTGATAAAGTGAGATTCTGTCTCTACAAAAAAAAAAATAAAATTAAAAAAAAAAGCTATCAGCACTCTTCACAATAGCCAAGATTTGGAATCAACCTAAGTATCCATCAGCTTACAATTGGATAAAGAAATTGTGGTACATATACACAGTGGAATATCAGGTAAGTGATAAAAAGAATGAAATTCTGCCATTTGCACCAACATAGATGGAACTGGAAAACATTATGTTAAGTGAAATAAGCCAAGCCCAGAAAAACATCTGGAAAGTTCTTGCTCATGTGGGACCTAAAATTTAAAAACAACTGATCTCATGGAGACAGAGTAGAATGATGGTTACCAGGGCCTGGGAAGAGTAGTGGAGATGGGGGGATAAAATGTGAATAGTTAATGGGTACAAAAATACAATTAGGTAATTGAATAAAATGAGCAATATTTGATAGCACCACAAAGTGACTATAATCAACAAGAAGATAGGCTATACTTTAAAATAACTAAAAAAGTATGGGCAGCCCCTGTGGCTCAGTGGGTAGGGCGCTGGCCTTACATACCAAGAGTGGTGGTTTTGAACCCGGCTCTGGCCAAACTGCAACAAAAAAGAGCTGGGTGTTGTGGTGGGCGTCTGTAGTCCCAGCTATTCGGGAGGCTGAGGCGAGAGAATCGCCTAAGCCCAAGAGTTGGAGGTTGCTATGAGCTGTGACACTACAGCACTCTACCGAGGGCAAAAAAAAATGAAACTCTGTCTGTAAGTAAGTAAATAAATAAATAAATAAACAAACTAAAAAGTAGAATTAGAATGTTCCTAACACAAAGAAATGATGTGTACTTGAAGAGATGGATATTCCAATTACTCTGATTTGATTAATTCACATTGTATACCTGTATCAAAAATCACCAAAAAAAAATTAAGAAAAAAAAGAAAAATCAAGTTCTTACCTTTCCCAAACATGCTGTTTTAGTGTATTCAAAAACTCAATGAGGTCAAGTTCTTCACAGAATTCTAGCTAACAAATGCAGAAAGAATGATAGAAAATCACCAGTTTTCAATCTCAATGAGATAATGGATCTAGGATGATCAATGGTTGACAAATCTATAAAGAAGGGATCCAGCTGCCACTTCCTAATAACACTGATCAATCTCAGCGTCACTAAAATTAGAGAGGCCTTGACATTTTACTTCAAGATACGATGCGATAGCCAATGATAGTGCATCACTATGAAGTATTCTTACCCAGAAAATTGAACCTAAGCCTAAATCAAGCTTTGAGCTCTAGCAACCGGTTTGTAGGAAACATGGGGAATAGAGAAACGACTCTAACACCATTGTAAGGGAGCAACCAGCCAAATTCAGAATGTGCAGTACACTGTAGTATAAAGGACTGATTTCTCCAACCAATGAATTGAATTTTTTAGAAAGGGGCAGAAGAGTATAGAATAAAAGACATAGCAGATATAACAACCAAATGCAATTCGGAGGCCTTATTTAGATCCTAATTTGAACAAATCAGCTGTGAAAAACATTTGAGACTATCACAACATTTTAACATGGGCTGAGTATTATTAATAGATGAAATTCTTTTAAATCACTGCTCATTTTGTTTGGTAAGATCATGACAATTGTGTGGGGAGTAAAAATAGTCCATTTTTCCCATAAGCCCTATTATTTTAATTTTACTATATTGCCAAATGAAAGGTTTTTTTTTTTTTGAAGGATTATATATGATGTGATAGCAAAAATAATTGTATAAGAAGTTAAAATTTTGACCACTTATTAGAAACTGCTGTTGAACAAACCAACAAACTTCTCTGGACTGTCTGGATTTTAAAAATTTGACAAATGGGAATACCAACTATCTCAAGGATCTCTGAGATTGTATATGTAAAACGCCTGTCATCTAGCATGTTGGGGGAACTGGAAAAATAGTAGCTGTTATTATCCAGGGACGTGTTGGTTGTCTACCTTTTCTGCTGAGTGAAGCAGAAGCCCGGGCTGTCCAGTCTGCAGGTATTTTAAGGTGAACATTCAGTGACTGATCCTGCTCTTTCTCCTCTCGCTCTGCCAGACCACATAAGCACAACCAGTCTTCCTTGTTCCCTCCTCTGGTCTATAAGTTAAATCCCACATAGAGCCACACCCTGAAATGTCAGCCTGATTCAGACAAATTGAGCTAAGTTCAGGAAACTATTAAGTTCCCGCTCCTTGGGATGGGAATGGGGTTAACACCGGTATTTGGAGAAGCAGCCCCAGTACCCCTCCCTGCTCCCCAGCAGTTTTTTTGGCATCCCATTGCCAGTTTGTGATAAACTGGGGCCTGGCTCAGCTCCTCGGTGAACCTCCTATTTCAGGGGCCAGGGCCTCACATTCAGTCCCATCACCTGGAGCCCTCCTCACCAGTCTGTCTGCAAAAGCTTGGTCAAAAGGAACCCCACAGGGGACCCCACCCACAGCAGATTCTTCTGCCAGCAAAGACAGACGTGAAAGGACCCTTGTCAGAAATTCTTAGAACCCTTTAGTCCTTATGCAATTAGCTGCCATACACACAGAAGCAGACTTGAGGAACTTTAAAATCACAGCACTGAGGCTCAGCGCCTGTGTCTCAAGCAGCTGAGCTGGCAGGTTCGAATCCAGGCCGGCCCCCCAAACAACAATGATGGCTGCAACCAAAAAATAGCCAGGCGTTGGGGGGGGCACGGGTAATCCCAGCTACTTGGGAGGTGGAGGCAGGAGACTCCCTTGAGCCCAGGAGGTGGAGGTTGCTGTGAGCTGTGATGCCACAGCACTCTAACCAGGGTGACAGCCTAAGGCTCTGTCTCAAAAAAAAGAAAAAAGTCACAGCACTGAGCTTAAAGTAGAACTGTGGATCTCTGCTCCTCCAGGCTCTTTTAAGTTCAAGGGGAAACTGATGGGAGCCAGGTCCTGGGGCTTTCCTAGTGAGAAGACTCAGAGTCACAATCTACCTTTCTTCCCTGGTTGGCTGGGAGCTGACCAGCCAGCTATTGCTGCAGGCACCTGCCAGCTCAGCCTCTCCTGACCAGGGCATCCCCCTTACTGCATCAATACCAGATCCCACCAAAGGGTCTTTTCACAGTAATGGTGGGATTCAGGAAGAAGAAGGGGAGAAAGAGAGAAGTGGGTGAAGAAAGCAAGAGAAAGAAAATAAAGGTGAAAATGAGGCTCAAGTGTGAAGAAACAGCAAAAAGGTAATTCACGACTTGGGTGTCATATGCTGATGTTACCGTCACGTACTTCCTGATTTTAAAAATGTACCTAAAAGTACTTAGGAAATACTTGCAGGATTATATCTTGAAAGGATTCATAGTTTTGTTCCAGAAGTTTGGCCCCAAGGGGCTTTTGTTTCCCCATGAAAATGCATGAATTGGGTAGCACCTGTGGCTTGGTGGGTAGGGCGCCAACCCCATATACCGAGGGTGGCTGGTTCAAGCCCGGCCCTGGCCAAACTGCAACAAAAAAATAGCCAGGCATTGTGGAGGGCACCTGTAGTCCCAGCTACTCGGGAGGCTGAGGCAAGAGAATCACCTAAGCCCAGGAGTTGGAGGTTGCTGTGAGCGGTGATGCCACAGAGCTCTACCAAGGACAACAAAGTGAGACTCTGTCTTTAAAAAAAAAAAGAAAGAAAGAAAGAAAAGAAAATGCATGAATTATGAGGGTAAAAAGTGTTTTTTGTTTTGGGGGGTTTCTATTAGACAGAGTCTCACTCAGTTGCTCTCAATAGAATGCTGTGCCTTCACAGCTCACTGCGACCTCAAACTCCTGGGGTTTAAGCAATCTTCTTGTCTCAGCCTCCTACGTAACTGGGACTACAGGTACCTGCCACAACCCCCAGATAGTTTTTCTATTTTTAGCATAGATGGGGGTCTTGCTCTTGCTCAGGCTGTTCTCAAACTCCTGAGCTCAAGGGCTCCACCTGCCTCAGCCTCCCAAAGTGGTAGGATTATAGAAGTGAGGTGCCACACCCAGCTGGGGTGAAAAGTTTTTGATCAATTAAGAGATCTTTAGGGTCACATAGGTCTTAATAAAACTGCCTCACTCCAAGGGCATCCAGATCATCTAGACATATTTTTTATTATTATTAAATCATAGCTGTGTACGTTAGTGCAATCAAGAGGTACAACGTGCTAGTTTCATATACAATCTGAACTATTTTCATCAAACTGATTAACATAGCCTTCATGGCATTTTCTTAGTTATTGTAGGAAGACATTTGTATTCTGCATTTAGTAAGGTTTGCCTGTACCCTTCTAAGATGCACCATAGGTGTGGCCCCACCAATTACCCTCCCTCCACCCCAACCTCAAACTTCCCCTCTCCTCCATTGCCCCTTTCCCCATATTCTTGTGCTGTAGTTGGGTTATAGCCTTCATATGAAACCTTTAAATTAGCTTCATAGTAGGGCTGAGTACATTGGATACTTTTTCTTCCATTCTTGAGATCCTTTGCTAAGAAGAATATGTACCAGCTCCATCCATGTAAACATGATAGAGGTAAAGTCTCCATCTTTTGTTAAGGCTGCGTAATATTCCTTGGTATACATGTACCACAATTTATTAATCCATCGTGAGTTGATGGACACTTGGGCTTCTCCCATGATTTAGCAATTATGAATTGGGCTGCAATGAACATTCTGGTACAGATGTCTTTGTTATAATGTGATTTTTGGTCTTCTGGGTATATACCTAGTAAAGGAATTATAGGATCAAACGGCAGGTCAATTTTTAGCTCTCTAAGTACTCTCCAAACATAAAGGTTTCTTTTTAAAGGGAAAGTACAGAGAGTTCATACTGACACTTCGGTTCCAAGTCAGAATTGCCCTTTTCCCCTATGTGGAGAGTGCTTCTCTTCAGCAGGGGGCAGGGTGGGGTTGAAGTTCATGTGATGGCCTGTTTGCTGTTTGCGCGGCACACACATGAGCCTCAGAACAGCACAGTCCCACTTGAGCATGCTTCCTGAAAGCACTCCCAGCTCTTATTTTTTGAAGGTCCTTTTGTTTTGGAATATAATCCACCAGGATATAAGGTCAAAATATTCATGTTTTCTAATCCTGGCAGCTGAGCAGACCCCAGTACAGAGGGCAGAGAAGAGCCCCACGCACCTGCAGAAGCAGGCCTGGCCTGGGAGGATATACAGACTGGACAGAGACCTCACAGGGGTGGGCATCGTTTACATACAACGAAAAGACAGACGCATTCAAGGGCAATGAGAAAAGTCTGTGGAACTTAAATTTCTGATTTGTAAACCAAAACCCATTTATGAGCTGGACTAAAGGAGAGATTTGCGTCTGAACTAAAGGAGAGATTCGTGTCTCTGAGTTCTGAATTAGGAGTGGGGAAGACAAGCGGAAGAATAACTTGAGATGCTGGGCAAAGGAGAGTGTAAGGGGAAAGAGATTTTGAGACTATATCAAGCAGCCCCATGTGCAAATGACGGAAAGAAAGAAGACCAAGTAATAGGAAACAATTTTTTTTAGCTAATCCAGTGTCCCTGCCTGCAGATGGGAAGGAATCACTAATTCCAGATAGGAGTGTGCAGAAAGACATACAGCCATGCATAAATTGATAAGATTCCTGAACTCAGAGGCAAACCAAACATTTTATAAGCTTCCATAATAAGAAAGTAGGGTAAAAAACACCAGACTGGCATTGGACTTCTTATTTGTAACTGAGCTAAAAAATAATGAATTGATGTCCACAAAGTAGTCAGAGGAAAGGGCACTGGTCTGAACGGGCTCCTGTATCTGAGGTGAATAATAATAATCACAAATGATATGGTAATAGCTGATGTCCACAGACCGTTTTGCCCACCGAAACATGGCGTGAAGTGTTGTCAGAGCTTGTTTTATTTGTTACCCCTTATTAATGGTAAAGATATTAAAATTAATCCCATCTTATAAGCACAGAGAGGTTAAGTAATTTATCCACGGTCACACAGCTAGGTTTGGAAACTGGAAAACATGGCTTGGGGATCGGTCTGTGTTTCTAGCCATTCTCCCATCGCCTCTTCAGATAGAATTCACAACTGACAGAGATTTCCAGATTTGCAAAGATGAAGGAATACCCTACCCAATCATCTGAACGAACTGCCACGGACTTAGAGCCCCAGCATAGAGGTAGATGGAAGCAGGGACTGCCCGGCTGTGCTCACTGTGAGATTGAAAAAAAAGTTAGAGGGATGGGGAGGTGTGAATTACAGGCGAAGTCAGGAGCTGTGAAGAAGGAAGACATCCCAGGGCTGACTTCACAGCCTCGGCTGTGCAAACGGGGGGCAGGTCCCCTCCCGTGACATCAGGCACAGTGGGGAGAAGGGAGTAACAGGGAATATGCTGACCCCTGGGGAGCAGGGCCCGTGGCTGGACTTCCTCTGTAATGCAGAACTGGGGTTTGATCTTGAGGCTGAGAAAGGAGAGGCGACCCCTAGTGGAATGCACACGCCCAGGCTCGCCGGAGACACTGACAAGGACGGGCAGGTGGCGGGAACCACACGGTAGCAGCAGCGCCCCCGCCTGGCAGAAGGGTGCACAACAGGACCGAGGAAGTGCCGAGCACAGCAGAGCAGAGCAGGGCTCCGTGCAGACTGCCAGGGACGCCCAGGGGCTGAGGCCCCCGCTCAGAGACCCCAGACTGGGCTGAAAGAGAAAGTATTTGAAAGAACATGCTTAAAGGCAAGTGATGAACAATGCTGGGAAATAAAGGGCTATCAAAGAGCCCAGCGAATGCAGGAGGGAAGCGAGGGTTTCATTTTTAGTACAGAGAAGGTGAGGTTGAAGATTAAGCTTTCTATGGGGAAGAAAGCCATTTTGCACAATTAACAGAACAATTTATGAATAAGACAAAATAATCGGCATTATGCACTAATCAATTTAGCAGCTAACTCCACAAAGCCTAGTTATTTAAAGATACAAGGAGAGCTTCATAAAAGCAGGATTCTAGTAGGAATTTTAAGGAACAATTTCAGATTCAGACCAATTTGGTAGATGATAAATCAATCAATCTAGTTTTAGAGAAATCGAACCACATAATCAGCAAATTCGATTTAATATATGTATAAAACATTTCTTACTTCAAATAGAGAATATACTTTTTCCCCCAAAGCCCTTTGGAGCATTTATAAAAATTGATAATGTACTCAGTGACAAAGAAAGCCTTCAGAAAATTCAAAAGGTAGATATTCTCTCTAGTTGTATTCTAGAAAAATTAGAAATACATTAAATAAATAAAATTTCACTTTCCTTTCTCCTAAAAAAACATTTACAGTGGCTCGGCGCCTGTGGCTCAGTGGGGTAAGGCACCAGCCACATACAGCTGAGCTGGCGGGTTCGAATCCAGCCCGGGCCCGCCAAACAACAATGATGGCTGCAACCAAAAAATGGCCGGGCGTTATGGCGGGTGCCTGCAGTCCCAGCTGCTTGGGAGGCAGAGGCAGGAGACTCGCTTGAGCCCAGGAATCGGAGATTGCTGTGAGCTGTGATGCCATAGCACTCTATCCAGGGTGACAGCTTGAGGCTCTGTCTCAAAAAAAAAAAAAAAAAAAAAAAAAAAATTAAAGCATGTAAGGTAAGAAACACACTCTTAGATTATACTCTTTGTCTTGGGGAATAGTTTAGCTCATAGCTGGGCATCATGGCAGGTGCCTGTAGTCCCAGCAACTTGGGAGGCTGAGGCAAGAGGATCACTTGAGCCCAAGAGTTTGAGGTTGCTGTGAGCTGTGATGTCATAGCACTCTACCAGGGTGAGAAATTCTGTCTCAAAAGAAGAAAGAGAGAGAGAGAAAGGGAGAAAGAGGAGAGAGAGAGAGAGAGAGAGAGAGAGAGAGAGAGAGAGAGAAAGAGAGAAAGAGAGAAAGAGAGAAAGAAAGAAAGAAAGAAAGAAAGAAAGAAAGAAAGAAAGAAAGAAAGAAAGAACGAACAGGTTTAGCTCATGACAGAACCAGCAGAAGAGTAGATCCCGGGATGGACATTTACTTCTAATATAAATGTCTGGGGCTCCATGGTGGGCAAACAGCAAGTTCCTCTGAGGGCCCAGGCTCCACGATCTAGGGGGCTCATCCACGTGGTCCCAGCACTCCCCCATCACACCTATATCCCAGTGGAGGGCAGGGCCCAGGTTGTCCCATCATTTGTGCTCACACCCCACTGGCCAGAGGTGTCACAAGGCCATGCCTAGTTCCAGGAATGCTGGGAAGTGCAGTTTTTTTCCCCAAACCTTGGGAATTTTCTAGTTGGGAGGTACAGTTTTAATCCTGGGTGAAGTGTCCAGTGGGCTCTGCTACTACAGGAAAAAAGGAGAATGAACTTGGGAAGACAAGTATCCTTGGAGTAGAAAGGACATGAAAACTGAAATTAGAAACTAATCTGAAAGCAGTGAAAAGGGGAGCCTTACAAACATTCATCATTGAAGAAGAAAGACAGAAATAAAGGGATTAATTAATCACGTCAAAAATGTGTTAGAAAAAGAGATGAAAATGACAGAGATCGAAGATAATCAAATAAATAGCAAATAAACCAGAATCGTAGAAAGTAAATCTTAGAGCTGTTTTTTTTTTTTTTTTAAGAAACCAACAAAGTAGATACGGCTCTCATAACCCTGATTAAGAAATAGAGTGAGAAAAGGGATACAATGAAGAATGAGGAAAAGATGCAACCCCAAAGTTAAAAGATTGAAAATATTTTTAAAGAAAACATCATATAATTCTTCACATAACTTGTCAATAAAATTGAAGACCAAGAAAAAATGACGCTTCTTAGAAATGTATACATTGCATATATAAAATTTATTAAAACATAAACATAAGTGGCACAATTAGCTCCAGAAGAAGCAGGTGACTTGAGCAAATCTCAGACCAGGGGAAGAGACAGAAGCAGCGGTTAGACTGGGGGAGAGGACGGGGTTTCTGTAACTGGGAGGATGTTTCTTTGGGGACAGATGAAAATGTTCTGGAATTAGATAGCGGTGATGATTGTACAACTCTGCGAATATACGAAAACTCAATGGATGGTATACTTTAAAATGGAGAATTTTATGTTATGTGAATTTTATCTTAATTTTAAAAAATGAGATGGAAGGGGACTGGGAAGAAGCTTCCAGAGATGAGGAAGGCAACCCAGGTGACATCAGGGCTGGAGGGAATGACTGAGATTCGGGGGTGGGGTTTGAACACTCTCAGGGCTTCCTGGCCCAGCCTGTCGTGGGGGGCTCCTCGTACCTGGACGCCAGGTGTCCTTCTGCTGTCTGTGGTCCCCATTGACTGTGAGCTCTGGGGGGGAAGAGGGAGGGGTGTCCTTGTGTCCTTCCACATCCCAGCTGTCAGCAGAGCCTGGCCAGCCGCTGATGCTCGCCGGGCAGTGAAGGACCGATGGGAGAGCGTGAGAAAAGGTAAACGGACAACAGAACTGGGCCTTGAATGTCGGCGGTGTGATCAGCGCAGAGTCAAGGACGGCTCCGGGGAGTTGTGGAGGGTGGGTGGAGAGCTGGGAGGGAACCAGGGGTGCTGGCTTTCAGGGGAGTGTGGAGTGGGGTCAGAGAGGGTTCATGTTCTCCAGATTGGGGAGACTTGAGCACCGTTCTCAGTTAAGTATTTCCCGAGCCTTCTCTCGGAGTTGGGAAAAGGAGGGAGTCAAGGTGTAGGGTGAAGGGGTCTTGGCCCCTGCAGAGACTGGGGGAGGGGTAGCCTTCAGCACAGGAACAGCAGGAAGGAGGGGGGACTGCAGGGTCTGTGAGGAGAGGGTTCTCTGAGAGTTTGGGGAGAGGCAGGGATTCCCCTGGGAATGGGCCGGAACTGAAAGGGAGCTGGGCCCAGCTTTCAGGTCTCTAAAGCAACCCCAAAGCTCATCTGGAGACACCTCCACCCGGCTTCCCTGGTGGCTGGTCTCCCAGACGGTGCTTGCTGCCTTCAGGGATAGGGTCATCACCCCTTGCCAGGGGACATAGCTGCCTGAATGTCTCTCCCCGTGAGCAAGCACTTTCTCAAATGGGAGCCATTTCTTCTTTAAGCCCCCATGGGTGCTGCCTTCCAAGCCTTTGGGGGCTACATCCTCCCTCTTTTTTCCCTGTGGCAACTTTTTGAGCATCCCAGACATATCCTTACAACTTTCCCCTCTGCCGAGTGTCCAGTTCCCATCTCCCGGGTGGACAGTCCATAGGGACAGGAGAGAGGCAATGTGGGTCCAGTCCCTGTCTACCAGGCGCGAGCCACAGAGCACTCACAAATGATTTTATGAGAGTCATTTTTCCCTTCCATTTTCACGTACAAATCTAATCTTTTGAGAACCCATTCCCTTCTAACTCACATATTATGGGCTTTCATCAATAATAACATACAATCAATTACTCAAATGTAATTGATTAGTGGAGAGAACCTTATTTTCCCCTCTTAGTTTGTGTCTGATTGGACATAAAGCCCAGCAATTGCCCTGTGATGGTGGCCGTGCCCTTTGGCTGTGGACTATCTTTACCTCTTAGCCGAGATTAAATTTATATACAATTTACTAATGTTGGCTTAAGAAAAATACAAAAGGGCACTTTATATCCCAACCCTGCAGATGACACCATCCCAGGGCGCGATAAGCAGACTTTGAGGTGGATTAGTGGCCAAAATTGCCTTCGAGTTGGCCCTGAGCTTCGTTCATCTTTATTTGGCCACACAGACAATTTTTTGTCATCAGAAAGTCGTGTTCCATAAATCCAATATCGCCCAATTCAATAAAGGGAATCAGAGCCTGTTTTGACCAGTCTGCGTCTCTCTTAGCTGAAACGGTAATGTTTCACCAAGATGGCAGCAGTGCCTGGGAGAACCCAATAGAGCAGAGCTGAGGGTGGCAGGCCCAGGCTGCCCGTGGCCACTCATACACAGGGGAGAACCACCCTACCAGCCCCTGGGCTCCTGCTTCTCCCTGCAGTTGGCCTGTGCCAATCTCCAGAGAAGGCTTGTGGGCTTGAAGGGTCGGCTCTGGACGCTGGTGCTTAGAATAGCTTCTCTTGCCTTCTAGGAGAAGGGTGGATGGGAGGCCACAGGTGCTGGGAGCTCAGGGGATGTCTGTGGCTGGCCATATTCCCTGCCAGGCTGAGACTCCTGAAGAAAACGGAATAGAAACTGGGTAGCCTCTGAAACCCTGATTCGTCTTCCAAGGCCTCCAAGCAAATTTGCACCCAGGTTAATTAATTTCTCCTTCCTCACTGACCCCACAGAATGTAGCTGATACCTCTCCTTAGGTCATAATGAGAGAGGAGAGGGGAGGGGGAAGAAGAGAAAAAAGGGGTCAGGCTAATTGTCCTCGAGGGCCTTGTGAGGCAGGTGGTGCCATTTCTCTATCACTTCTCTTCTTGGTTCTCATCATGGTCAAGGGCCAGGATCTAATGGCTTCAATGAGAAGAGAGTTCCTCACTAATTACACCCCTTTCTTACTTCCTGCTCATCGGTGGCTGGGATGTTACCTGATTATAAGCTAACACGGTTGCCTGTCACTGTTTCACGGTTGCTGGCGGAAGACAAGAGACTCCCGGGTCAGAGATAAAGAGTTTCACTACTCCCAGCACAGCAGGCACCAGAGTGTCAGGTTGTCCCAGCCCTGTGAGAAGGACTCAGAGGCTCCCACTAGTTTGCATTGCTGCACAAGGACACCGAACTGGGATTCTACTGCTTGTAGAGCGATACTACTCTCTGTCCTGGGAGATGTCGCCTCATCCTTCAAGGCTGCTGCCCTGAGAGAGGGATTGGTTATAGAGCAGGCTTGGTCTTGCCTTCCTGGTAAGTCCAGCGTGAACCTGCATGACTGTGCTGGGCCCACTGGCTCCTCCCTGTCTGTGATCTGGCTTCCCATCCATGCTGTGGCTTCTCACAAGTCATCAAGCCCCTTGGGCCTCATTCTGCTCGATCCTGCATGTCAACAGCGACTACTCTACCCTCCTTGAGCTGGTCTTTGGTCTCCCCTGCTGGTTTTGGCTAACAGCCCCTCAGCTCTCTCACTGCTTTGCCTTATCTTCCTCTGTTCAAATCTTACGTGCTGGGGACCGGGGACCCTTTCCTGGCCTGCTGCACTCATCTTTCCCTGGAGGAACATCCACTTCCAGGGATGCACCTGCCACATCAAAGGCTCCCGTGACTTTAGCTATGTACTCAAGTCTCTGCCAGGTGGACGCACAGCCTCCTGGGCCCATCACCCTAGACAAGTCACTTTCTCATGGACCACCCACACCTGGCACAGGTTTTGTTTCCTTGCTTGTTACCCCACCAGGCCAGGAGCTTCCGATCCCCTTTCTGGAATGAAGAGGGAACGACCGTACTCCTATGCTTGTGCACACATGCACAGACACAGACTCCAAGCCCCCGAGGAAGACTGCTGTCCTTGTCACCGTGTGTCCTCAGCACTTAGTGCAGGGCACTTTGTAGGGCAAGTAATCTTCAAATTATTGAGTCAATTCTTGAGCATTTGTAATGATTACTTGTCAGGAGAAGCAAATGGGTTGCAGACAAGAAGAGCTTAGCAGGACACTGGTCCTCAGTGGACACCCCCCAGTAAAGAGTAGACCTTGTTTTTTAAAGTGCCACCAGGCTTTGAGAAAGTATCCAGTGCCACAAGCCAAGCCACATCTTAGCAAGAAGGAGCCCTATAGGACTCGCCCTCTGAGAAGCCAGGTTCACAGCACTCTCTGGAGACAGGACAGCAAACCCCTTTCTTCTTCAGAGTCTGTTTATGAACTTTGACCTCAAAAGGCCCCAGATGAGCCTCATATAGAGAAAGGTGGGGATCCTGACCCTGTTTGTGGAGCTGAGTGGGTGACAGACGCATGCTTCATGGAGTAAAGGTGGGGCTGCCCCAGCCTGGGGTGCTGTGCCACCCCCCACAGCCACTTGCCCTCTGGTGCTATGGACTGAATGTGCCCCTCACATGTGGGCTGAAGCCGTCACCTGCACATGTCAAGAGAGGCCCCTGAAGACTCCAGAAGAAGGCAGACGTCTGCAATCTGGGGAGAAGGCCCTGGCCAGGCAGCTAAGGGCTGCAGGAGCCTTGAGGGTGGACGTCCAGAATTCTGAATGTCCATTTTCTAAGCCCTCCAGTCTGTGGACCTTCGTGATAACAGCTCCAAGCTGACGAAGACACTTGGAATCCTGAGGTTGCTGGAGAAAGTGTCCCCTGGGGGAGTGGCCTTGCCTCAGCTGGCCATGCTGATGGCTATTCAGTGCTTAGTCTTCAGTACTGAACTAGCCTTGTAGGGTGTGGGCAGGGCTGTGTGCATCCCACGTCCATTTGTAGGTGCCACCTGGAGGACCTAGAATTGGGGCCGTGGTAAATCCGCGCCTGACCGAGTACTGACCCCGGGGCAGTGGCGGCAGCCTGCACCCCGGCTCTGCAGGGGAGGCCTCCATCTGGCTAAAGGCGTGCGGAGGGGCTGCCTGACCCCTGGCCTTGTCCCTGCACAACTCCACGGGGCAGCAGCCAGCTTGGGAACAGGATTGTTTCCGCCTTTAGAAGCCCTCAAGCTTGGGGCCTCTGTGGAGTTTGGGGTCCTAGGGACTCCTGGAAGGACTGGGGTGGCAGCAGAGGTGGGGGAGGGGCTGTGAAGCTCCCACCTGGCCTAGACTCTGTCACTCAGAATCCTGAAGTTTGGGATGCTGAAAAATAGAAAATTAAGTGCCACAGAATTCCAAAGGGACTTTGCAAGTCACAAGGTCTGTATTAGATGCCTGCTGATATTGTGACACTGAACTGGTTGGCTTAACACAACAGCAAAGTTGGTCTGGGTGCCGTGGCTCATGCCTGTAATCCCAGCACTTGGAAGGTTGAGGTGGGTGTATTGCCTGAGCAATCAAGACCAGCCTGAACAAGAGCAAGACCCCATCTCTAAAAAGTAGCCGGATGTTGTGGCAGGTGCCTGTAATCCCAGCTACTTGGGAGGATGAGGCAAGAGGATTGCTTGAACCCAAGAGTTTGAGGTTGCTGTGAACTAAGACGACACAGCACTCTACCGAGGGTGACCAAGTGAGCCGGTCTCAAAAACAAAACGACCCCTCCCCCCAAAAAACCCAGCAGTCATGTGCTCTCGTGGTCCAGGAGGCCAGACGACTTAAATCAAGAAGTTGGCAAGGCCAGGCTCCCTCCAGTAGGCCCAGGGAGGGAACCTCCCTACCTCTTCCATCTCCTGGAGACTCCCCAGAACTTCTATCCCACAGTTCTCTTAAATTGTGTCCCCCAAAAGATATATTGAAGTCCCAGCCCAAGTACAAATGAATGTGAACTTACTTGGAAATAGGTTTTGCAGATGGGGTCATCTTGATTCAGGGTGGGCCCTAATCCAATGAGACTGGTGTCCTGATAAGACAGCATTTTTCAATCTTTTTTTATCTTGCAGCACACTTGAACCTGTAGTTAAACTTTCACAACACACTTAAATTTTGTTGACCAAAGGGAAAAGAGAGTAAGGCCAGGTGTAGTGGCTCACGCCTGTAATCCTAGCACTCTGGGAGGCTGAGATGGGTGGATTGCTTGAGCTCACGAGTTCAAGACCAGCTTGAGCAACAGCAAGACCCATCTCCAGAAAAACTGAGGCAAGAGGATTGCTTGAGCCCCAGTTGGAGATTGCTGTGAGCTATGATGCCAGAGCACCCTACCCAAGGGGACAGCTTGAGACTCTGTCAAAAAAAAAGAGAGTTAGATAGGTGGTACCCGTGGCTCAGTGAGTAGGGCACCGGCCCCATATACCAGAGGTGGCGGGTTCAAACCTGGCCCCTGCCAAAAAAAAAAAAAAAAAAAAGAAAGAAAGAAAGAGAGAGTAAAACAAGGACTATACTTACTGCATTTTGAACTTCTTTTGAAAATAATTTAATTAATGATCTTTTAAAATTTTCACAGCACATCTAAGTTCCTCTCACAGCACATTGGTTGAAAGATCACTGTAATAAGAGAAGAGACATAGACTCATGGTGATAACTTGACAGTGGAGGTGGAATTGGAGGGATGAACCTGCAAGCCAGTGAATGCCAAGGACTGGTGACAACTGCCAGGATCTGGAAGGCACGTGGAGGGGTTCCCTATCAGAGCCGCCAGGGGGCACAGCCCTGCTGACACCTGATTTCCAACTCTGGCTTCCAGAACTGCAAGAAAATAAACTTCTGTTATTTAGGGCAATTTGTGGGACTTTGTTACGGCAATGGTGGGAAACTAATACAGACCCTATCACGTAATGGAGAGAACCCTGCGTATCTTTTGCTTAGGGGGATGGTTTGAAGAAAGATGAATTTGGAGATAAAGAGCATTATGTTTCTCCCCTGGGGTGGTCATTTTCTGAGAGAAGTGGAGGAAAAAAAATCCTTTCCGACGCTCTAAGCCCAGGCCCCGGAGTGCCTGAGGCTCAATGGGGCGGGCATAATTTGTTTGCTTTGCAATTCTCTCCCCTCAGTGGAGACAAATTGATTTATCCGTGGAAATGGGCTGTGGCTGGGAGGCTGCTGTCTTGTTAGAGGATGGGGTTGGCCCGGTTTAAGGAAGGGCCAGTTCTGGAAGGCTGGCGGGGTCCACCTACCATTGGCCAGCATCTGTCCAGGTAAACCCTCCTGCATCCCCAGAGACCTAGCTTGGAGCTGTGCTCGGCAAAGCCTCTCTCTGTGTGTCTGCTGAGGAGCTCACAGGGCACATGTTCATGGAATATCAGTGTGAGGGGCCTGGCAAGGCTACGGGAACAAGGAAGGAACAAGGAAACCAGACGCCAAGGGACGGTGGCTGCCAGAGAGGAAGGGCAAGGCGTTGTTTGGTAAATATCATCAAGAAATAATTAAAACAACCCAACAACTTCATGGTTCACAAGAGGGGTTGGCAAGCAGCGGTGTTGAGGAGGAGCACAGCTGGCATTTGGGTCTCAGCCAGTGTCACCTGAGCGGCACTTGCCACCATGAACGGCAAGTCTGGTTACTCCCAGCAGGCCGGGGCTGCAGGATGCAATGAGCTGCTGTCGGAAGGCACAGCAGGAGTCCAGTATGGAAGCATCTTCTCAGGGTTCATGCAGTGGGGCCTGGCATGGGAGAGGAGAGGCGCTTAGCAGAGGGCGCTGGCACTTGTGTCTCGACTGTCATCACAGGGCAAGGCTCATCCGGTTTCTCTATATTTTTAGCATTTTTCAAATTCTCCCTGGTGAACATTGATTATAGTTCAAACTAGGGAGAAGATGACTAGTCAGTTTAGAGTTGACTGATACCAGCTTGCTTCTGAGTTGGGGGCCTGAGCTGGAGACCTGTTGGGGAGAGGTCTTGAGGGCGTTGTCTCTCCTCTACTGGCTCGGGAGTCCCGTTCAGAAAAACCAGTTTTGAGCAAACCACAAACTGGGGTGGTGCTCTGTCCCCAAAGAGCTGGAGAGGCAAACCTGGCTTCTAGGAACACTGGGGAGGCCTCAGGCTGGGACCGCACTGTCTCAAATCCCAACTCTGACACTTCCCTTTTGGGCAACTCAGAGAAGGAGCTTGATGTCTCTGGACCTCAGTTTTCCCATCTGTCAGGTGGGCTTTATCCTTAATGAATCAGGAATGTCATCACCAGACCCAGACAGGCTCTACCACAGGAGAAGACGCCAAGATGTGTCTCCAAGGAGATGAGGAAGAAGAGGGTGTGACATTACCAGGAGCCCTTGTCTGAATTTATTTAGTCCAAGTTTATAATGGAGATCTGGCTGCCCAGTGAGAATTTATTCTTATCTCCAAAGGCCCTACGCAGCTTCAAGAGATACTACAACAGAGCAGGATACAATTAATAAATGAGAAATTGGTGAGTGAACATGGAATTGGTAGATGTTTACTGAGGACGTCCTGTGTGCCCCGTGTCAGGGGTGCAGTGATAAGTTGTCAGGCACATTTTGTTGGGGGCTCTGTCCTAAACCTAATGATAGGCTTAAATCACCAGTCTTGCCCCCAGCTGAGAGGTGTGAGCAGACTTCCTGATGGCAGGTACTTACAGCCAAGCTCCCAGCCCAAGACCAGGCCAGAGCGGGCAGCCCTTGAATAGGAAATGAATGCATGGAGGTGCCAGGAAGGATGGTACCACTGGGTATGGCCCTCCTGGCTCACCCACGAGGCCACCCTGAGTGAGTGATGATGGCAGAGAAGTTTGAACAGGAAGAGCGGCGGCTCCCGTCGCCCAGAGTCAGGGGTCAGGCAGTCTCAGGGCTGAGCCCGCATTGCCAGAATTAATACGTAAAATAAACAGACCCCCGGAGGCACTGATCGAGTTCTCCAAGCCCAGGTCAGAGGTCTGCTCTTTAGGTGTGAGAAAAGGTTTAGGGAGGACCAGGGTCAAATATTTGCAACCCAGACAGGCTGACAATGGGCTGGCCACTGGCCTCTCCCAGGCCAGCGGGGCTCCCTGGCTGTGTCTGGGGGAATGGGAGCCATCAGATGGACTCATTACTTGGAAAGGCCAAGAAAGTTGTCTGCAGCTGCTCTCGGCTGCCCGAGCACATCAGCGTCAGCCCCTTGCCGAGGGCCTGCAGGGCCCCACTGGCTCTTGCCTGCCCTGTTGGCTGCAGTACCCCACCTGCCACGGTTCCAGGGAGGGGCAGGGCTGACCACTGAAGGGTGGGGCAGTGGGGCTTGTGGCTGGAGCCCACAGTACCTTGTTCTGGACAGGTGGCCTGCAGAGCCATGACAGGAAGCTCACCACTTCGGGGACAGTGTTGGGGTTTTATTGCCTCTCACTCTTTCCTGAGTGTGGTCAGAATCTCGGAACCCTGCTGTGACCGGAAACAGGGCTGGGGTGGGGGAGTCTATCCCTGTTTTACGGTTGAGGGCCTTGGTCAAGCCACTTAGCCTTGGGGTCCTGTTCCTCCTTCATGAAGTCAGCCAGGGGCGAGGCAGTCAGGCCACCAGCCCCGCTTCCCTGGGAGGCGGCAGGAGGGGGCTGGCTCCAGTTGGAATTCCAAGGCCTTTCCTCCTGACTCTCAGTTTCTCGTCTTTATATCTTAGCCTTATTTATAATAATGGCTGCTGATAATATTCATTGTTATTGCTGTTTTTGCTCAAATTATTCTTTGAACATTACAGGGGTTCATCATGGAGAGGGTGAGACAGAAGCTACCATCCAAACCTGTGTGGCCACTGAAAAATGGAGACCAATTTAAAATATAAGTGAGCAAAACAAGGAGAACGCTTGAGATCATAGATTCATTCCAATATTTTTACAAAGGAATGTCCAACCAGGTCTCATGGGGGCAAAGCCCTGAGCACTAGAGGATGTGGGTGACCTGGTCATCCCCTGGGTACGCGAGATGGGCCTTCCCAGAGGTGGGGCTTCTCCCTTCCTCTGGACACCTGCCTGTCCCTCCCTTCCCATACTCCTCAGCACTCACTGTGGCTCTGGGCACCATGCTGATAGGACGCAGGGACAGCTAAATTTGGTGGGGGGAGATCATCAGGCAGGAAGGGTGAAAAGTGCTGTGACAGATGTCAGGGTGAAATGCAGTCACTGGGCAAAAGGAGGCATGAGCCTCCCGACCTGAGGTGGGGTGGGTATTCAAGGAGGGCTTCCCAGAAGAGGAGGCACAAAGAGGGTCTTAAAGGCACAGAAGAAGCTCTCCAGGGGATTGCTGTGGAGGACGTTCACGGAGACGGTGCCTCAGTGCTTCCATGTGGAAAGCTCAGCCCTCCTGGGGTGGATGGACAGCCTAGGCTGGGAGGAAGAGGCATAGGCAGGAGAAGCACCTTCCAGAGGACGTGTAGCTGGCCCAGTTGGCCTGGTCTCTACCTCAGCCTTCCTGAGGGATGTGCTGTGGGGGCCTCTGAGTGTCCACAGAACAGAAGGGCCCCATGGTCTTCAAGCTGGGGGATTACCTTGGAGATACGAGAGCATGTTATCACATTCAAGGCTTTAAGAAGTCCTGCAATGAACAAACAGCTCGCTCCAATCCAGTGGCCTTGCACCTTATTTGTTCACGAGCCCCCTTTTTCCATAACCCTCATGGTGACGCTGGGTGATTGACGTAGGAGGGTGCTTGGATGATGGTAACCAGTCCCCGTGGCATGATCGCACACAGTGTCACAATCGCACAGGGCGTCACATAGGACTTTGACAATGCTCGTGACCATCCCAGCACCTCCAGGGCTCCTCCTACTTAAGAGGAGACTGGGGGTGGCAGCAGCGGTGACTGTCTACCCGTCTGCCGGTCTGAATGCTGGCTCGGGACTCTGCCTCGGGGAGCTGAGAGAGGAAGGGGGGCACAGGAGGATCTCCAGCTGGGCACCACAAGGTGCTGGGACTGAGTGAGCCAGCCCTGGGGTCCACCCCAGCCCAGCCAATCTGAGAGAAGCTCGTGGGCTGGCCCTGGGACGAGGCTGCTGAGGCCAGGAAGGAGGGGGTTTTGTGGCCAGGACATCCACTCTGATGACTACACCGGAGTCACCACTTGCAGTCCCCCACGCTGACGTGGCACCTTCTCACCCGGCAAAGCACATACATCAAAGCCGGCTGCCCACCCAGCTGTGAGGCCGAGTGGGGAATAGCTCAGGACCACTGACCAGAACGCCCCCTGCCTCCTACCCAGCTCCTCCGCTGCTAAATAGGAAGCAGACTTCTGCCTTCCCAGACCCAGAGGATTCACACCCAAGAGGGCAACTCAGCAAAAAAGAGACTTAAATAAAACCCAGCTTCCTGGGAAGGTGCCGGTGGGAGGGGTGCCTAATTCTTTCCAGGGCAGGCTGCAGGGGGGACGTCTGGTCCTGGGCAGAGGCCCTGGGAGGGGAAGCTGTGGACAAAGAGTGGGCTGGGGGCAGAGGGGGCTGCCCCAGCCCCAGTGTCTCACTGTGTAGGGACACAGGCAGGTTGCCTGGAGCCTCCTCGGCCGTCTTTGGCTGAGAAGGCCGTGGTCTCTGTGGTTTCCGTGAAGCACCCGCAGGCCCCAGGGGAAGATGTCAGGCAACGGAGAGCATCCCCGGTCTCCACCTGCTGGTTCCCTTGACTTCGCCCCTGTGCCTTGGATGCCGCTGTCTGTGAAGCAGGCGGGGCCGTCTGAGCAGGCTGTTGGGGCCGTTCTGCCCCTGCCGCCTCCACCTCTGTGGCCTGGCTCCCTTCTGCTCCCTCAGACCTGGCCCAGAGCAACACATCTCACCAGCAGAGCAAGAGAGCCAGGAAACAGGAGCCAGGACAGACTCACACTCCTCTCTGGAACTCTCAGGCAGCAGCATTCTTAGGGGAAGCCACAGTGAGGAGTGTGAGTCAGCCAGGAAGTGCCTGACCTCTTCCAGGGTCATTCCCCAGCCGGGCGCAGGCTATGGTCCCTGCCAGCTTCCCGCTGGCCCCTTCTCCATTCCTGCCTGCCTGCCCTCCTCCATCCCTGCCCCCTGTCTCAGACAGGTGCCTTCTCTGTCCAAGAGGCCAGTGGCCCAGCCGTTAACACATGAGGTGGAGACAGACCGTGATGTAACAGGTAAGAAGTCCCCCTCTCGGTGGGGCAGGTGGCAGAGAGGAGTGCCTTGTGGCAGATGGCAGCCTAATCCCCCAGCTCTCTTTAGCTGGGTGTCCCTCTGAAGACTGTGTGCAGGAACCTGGCTACAGCGGCTGTGGACAGTAGATGGCCCCATGCTGGCATGGGGCTCCCCGATGCAGTAGGGGAAGAGGTTCCTGCTCCCTCCCTTCACCCTTTTTTGGGGTTTAGTGGCTGTGTTCACAAGGCGTCATCTCTGTGGCCTACCACCTTAGTCCTGGCAGGTGAGGGGACAAGGTCATCATGAAAAAGTACACTAGACTGGGCAGTTTGAACAACAAAAATATACCATCTCACTGTTCCTGGAGGCTGCAAGTCCAAGATCAAGGTGTGGTCAGGGCTAGCTCCTCTGGAAACTCTGAGGGAAAACCTGTCTCAGACCTATCTCTAGCTCCTGGGGGTGCTGGAATCCTCGGTGTTCTGGGACTTGTAGAAGCATCACCCTGGCCTCTGCCTTCAGTGCCACATGGCATTTCTCCCTCTGTGCTTCAGTGTCCGAATTTCCCCTTATTAAAAGGCACCCATCATCCTGGGTTAGGCCCCCTTTTGACTTCATGTTCATGTAGGTGCTACCTCCAAGTAAGATCGTGTTCTGAGGTATTGGGGTTGGGAATTTTGGGGAAACAATTGGTCTGTAACAAGGGAGAAGAGACAGAACCTTCTCTATCTATCAGGAAAACCAGGTTTCTGGGAAGCTCTGTTGCAGCTGACTTGACCTTCCATAGTTGGGAGCCAGCCACTGGACCTCCCTAGCTGCAAGGGAGTCTGGGAAGGTGTGGACTGCATTTTTTTTCTCAGCTAAGCATATTTCCATACTAAGCAAAATGGGGCTCCCATGGCAATAAAGGAAGAGAGGATAAAGGAGGTTGTATTGGGTGACCCAGATTGGAAGATTATAGCTTTTCAAGCTCAACTTCTTGAAGGGGGGGTTTGGGAAGGTGGAGAAAATACTAGGCGAGTCACACCAGAGTAGTGTCAGAGGGTGGTTTTCTGGTAGGGAAGGACACTAGAGGCTCCCAACTACAGTTCCCCAGGAAGAAAGTGCCATGTGGACTGGGGACCCAACTCAGCATGTGAGACAAAGGGTAGGGTGGGGATGAGGTGGAAACTGGTCCCAGTGGTCCGAAATTCCCACAGGGATAGTCCTGGCAGGAGGGAGAGGCCCCAAGGGGGCCCAGACTGTGCAGATAGGGTGGGTGGGCACTCAAACTGCAGCAAGCAGAGACCAACTTTCACCACAGTCAATTTTAGAACATTTTAATCACCCCCCCAAAGAAACCCCATAGTCATTAGCAATCTTTCCCCCCAGGCCCCTGGCAACCCTAGTCTGCTTTCTGGACATTTCATGTGCATGGGGTCATATAACACACGGTTTTTGGTGTCACGTGCTTCAAGAGTCACCCATGTTGTAGCATTTATTGGTGCTTCACTCCTTTTTGTGGTCGAAGAATATTCCATCACATGGATATACCACATTTCATCTGCTCATCAGCTGCTGAACATCTGGGCTGTGTCCAGGCTTTGGCTCTTGTCAAGAGAGCTGCTGGGAGCATTTGTATCCAGGTTTCTATGGATACAGATTTACAGTCCTCTGGGATACATACCTTGGAGTAGGGTTTGAGTTACTATAACTTTATAAGATTTTCTGGTATCTGGTAGGGCAAGTCCCCATCCTGGTGTCCTTCAGAAGTGTCTGGGCTGTTCTTGGATTTTTGCTTTTCTATAGACATTTTTTTTTATAGTTTTTCTATAGACATTTTAAAGTCAGCTTACTAAGTTACACACACGCACACACTGAAGTTGAAATTATATTGAGTCTATAGACTGATTTGCGGAGAACTGACATCTTTAAACTCATGAGTTATTATCTCCATGAAAATGGTATATTTCTCTATTTATTTAGGTCTTCTATGGTTTCTGTAAGTAACTTTTGATAACTTTCTCCACAGAGCTCTTTCTTATCCTTTCTAGAGATTTACTGCTAGGTGTTTTACATTTGTCGTTGATATTATAAAAATTGGATTTTCTAACTGCTGCTGGCTTAAAGTAATATATTTTAAAAAATGTATTGATGTGGTATTTAGAAGCCTTGTTAATCTCTCACTAATCCTAACGATTTACCTATAGATTATTTTAGGTTTTCCACAGAGAACAATCATGTCACACGAAAATAACAACTTGGATACTTTGCCCCCAATTGTTGTCTCATTTATTTCTTTTTCTTGTTTTCGGGGCTGACTGGCACTTCCCATCTTGTCAACTTGATATTCTTGTCTTATTTCTGATTTTTAAAAGGATTCTTTTTCCGATAGTTTACCTTCAAGCACTCTGTTTGCATAGATTTGGTAAATAGTTAATATTAGTTAAGGAAACTCTCTTACACCTTAGTTCGCTAAGTTATTTTATTTTTTTGAGGCAGAGCCTCAAGCTGTCACCCTGGATAGAGTGCCATGGCATCACAGCTCACAGCAACCTCCAATTCCTTGGCTTAAGCGAGTCTCTTGCCTCTGCCTCCCAAGTAGCTGGGACTACAGGCGCCCACCACAACGCCCGGCCATTTTTTTTTTTTTTTTGTTCGCCACCGTCCTTGTTTGGCAGGCCTGGGCTGGATTTGAACTCACCGGCTTAGGTGTACGTGGCTGGCGCCTTAGCCCGTTGAGCCACAGGCACTGAGCCAGTTATTTTTTTTTATTATTTTTATTTTAAGTTTGAAAAAACATTTACAAATCTTTGTGCATTTTAGTTTACTCTCTCACAACCCATGAGGTGGGTTCTGCTGTATTCACCCTATGGAGTAGGCCATACCCATGGAGGTCACACCGGGGGGGGGGGGTGGCAGAGCCCCCTACTTTGTTATTAACAATTGCACTTTTCTGTCCATTACTGTGAACATAAGCAGTGAAAAAAAAAAAGAAGCAGAAATGGCAACAAAATTCAAAATCTGGTTCTCTTAAAATATTGATTAAAGAAATAAACTTCCACCAAGACTTCTTTTTCTTTTTGGCTGGGGC
>CAUYRH010082644.1:0-63180 GCA_963574655.1 Perodicticus potto | reverse complement strand
CGGTGCATCTTAGAAGGGTATAAGTGAAAATTACTAAATGCAGAATATAAATGTCTTCATATAGTGATTAAAAGGCCATGAAAGCTATGTTAAATAGTTCAATGAAAATATTTCAGATTATATATGAAGTCAGCACATTGTGTCCCATGATTGCACCAATGTACACAATTATGATTTATTAAAAAAATAATAATACCTTAAATTATTCTTAACAAAAATATATAATGAAACATGAAATTATAAAATTAAGTAGGTCTAGAATAAGTTAACAATAAAGACCATTCAGAAATAGTGAAGGAGTGACATCTTCATATCAATGGCTCCGGCTCAGTGCCCGTGGTACCGTGGTTACAGCACCAGCCACATACATGGAGGCTGGTGGGTTCGAAACCAGCCTAGGGGCAGCTAAACAACAATGACAACTGCAAGAAAAAAATAACTGGATATTGTGATGGGCACCTGTACTTCCAGCTACTTGGGAAGCTGAGGCAAGAGAATTGCTTAAGCCCAAGAGTTTGAGCTTGCTGTGAGCTGTGACGCCACAGCACTCTACCGAGGGTGACATAGTGAGACTCTGTCTCAAAAAAAAAGAATGTCTAGAAATCTTTAAAATGGGCATATTGTGGGAGAAGAGAGGAAGAGCGCCGTGGCCAGGGAGTTCATCCTTTCTTGACTTCTCCCCCGTTACCTTCTCCGGCAGTAAATTCAGTACACCATTATTCTGCTATAAGGAATAGATCTGAACACAAGGATGGTGAAAAAGAATAACTACATTTATTTTTAAGTGACCTCAGTTTTCACCTTCAACGGGTTTTGATGATATCCTGTTTTGTAATAGTGCATTGTATGTGCAAGTACATATGTGTGCACTTATATACACATCACATGTCGTATTCATATGTGCATATGTATTTCTAAAACCAACTGTTCTGGGGTCAAAAACACTGATTTATGCATATGAAAAATGCATATGTATTTTTAATATTATTACACTACTTTTAATTTTCTGGGCACTGCTTGATAAAATTTAAAGGTAGTAAGGGTGAAAAGAGAAGTTCTAGAAAATCTGTTAAAATAATAAGAAAACACTTCATACTAAGGTCTTGTGTTCATTACAAAATCATTACAGTTTAAATTAACAGCTATTTTCATCCATTCTAAATAATAAAGAAAACCCCGTAGATGTTCTTATGACATATTGCAATGCTATCAAGTGACCATCTCCAGTTGGACCTTATGACAATCATTCCCAAAGGAAATGATTGTAATTAGCTCATCATTTCAAAATGTTACCAATATATTTTTAATTTTTAATTTTATTTGAATCCGGAAAAGTGGTCTGGAAAATCAAACAGGTGTTCTGGTTAATAGCTCGAGTTTGCCAAAATTCACTGAGAGTCTTGAAAACTAATTAAATATTTGAAAAAGCAACATTCCCCTATGAATCTTTTCCTGTGAATCTTTCTTGGAGCTGCCATGTTCAGAACAGGAAAAACTAAACACCTGTTTTTTAGGGACTCATGAATGTTTAATCCTGACGAATAGATTATTCCAGTGGGATCCAGAGCAACAGAACATATCAAGTAAACAGGAAAACAAAATGCTCCGCGCCCCACGGGCATCTCTCTGTGCCGCCTCCCTTCAAACATCCTGCTTTTATACTTATTAATATCTACATTTTCTACTGTGCGTGTATGTGTGCATATGCTTGCAGGGTAAAGAATGTATAAAAATAATATATAAGAATATCTTGTATCATTATAATCATGTTCTTAATCTTTTAATACTTTACATGTTACATATTAATAAGATTTACGTCCAAATTTAATGTAAAATTCTTTAAATAGAGAAGCAAAACCTAGAGAAATGACTTTTCTTGTCTCAAAATATAACACTTTCTTTAAATAAGGAAATTTTATGCTGTCTAAAGTATAGCTAAATAGGCTGTGGGCGGCACCTGTGGCTCAGCGAGTAGGGCGCCGGCCCCATATACTGAGGGTGGCAGGTTCAAACCCTGCCCCGGCCAAACTGCAACAAAAAAACAGCCGGGTGTTGTGGCGGGCCCCTGTAGTCCCAGTCACTTGGGAGGCTGAGGCAAGAATCGCCTAAGCCCAGGAACTGGAGGTTGCTGTGAGCTGTGAAGCCATGGAACTGCACCAAGGGCGACAAAGTGAGACAGAAAAAAAAAAGGGAAAGAGCCTCGTACTCAAATGTTATTTTATTTATGCACACCTGCCGGATCCCAGGTGACTATTTTATTAGTATGCATCATGTCAAACTGTAAAGAATTAACATATCTTACAGTTAGGAAATAGAGCAGTCCTGCGTAAAATATGAGAGGGAGAGAGAGACTTTTACTTACACGTGGTATGAATATTAGAGCAATTGAGATCAATTAAATTATTGCCTGCTGTTTTTATTTCACAGCCACTTCCTCAATTCACTTTTGGAGCAACCTACTATTAGAGAGAGCAAGTCAGAACTGAAAGATCACACAAACAAACATAAAACACATGTAAAAATGTGCTTAGACAAATCCTTCATTTGTCAATGGTCCGGTATAACACTTACTGAATGTAAAGACTTCTGCCAATCTTTCAGCATTTGTCCTGTTGCAATTGAGTATTTGAGTGGATTTTAACTTCTTCATCAGCAAAGACATAAGACAGGCCTAGGATATCATTTTTTCGCAGCTTAACTATGGTGTCCTATTTGCACTCTAACAGAACGATATTATTAGTTACTCTGCTCGCTTAGGAGAAAACCAGCGCTAACAGCAAATATAAAAATAGAATGAAGTGAGTCAAAGGTCTTCTAACCTGTAGAAACTCAAAGCCTATCAGAATTAACAGAGAAAAAAAGAATACCCTATACCACCAATCCTGTCAAGTCACATTCCAAATGTATGTTTCACACTATTTGTTTCTTTCTTTCCACATCCATGATGGGTTCTCCAAATTCATCACACTCTCATCTGACCACAGCTCCAAACTCCCACTTTTCTACCTTGACTCTTTCTTCTACTCTTCCACAAAAATCGCTAAAGTGAATGTGTATATATATACGTATGTACACAACACACAGAATTGTTGTATAAAATGATATGTGTATATATACATGTATATATATAACTACATATGTATACGTGTATGTATATATATAACTACATATGTATACATGTGTGTATATATAACTACATATGTATACGTGTGTGTATATATATACAACTACATATGTATACGTGTGTGTATATATACAACTACATATGTATACGTGTGTGTATATATATAACTACATATGTATACGTGTGTGTATATATATAACTACATATGTATACGTGTGTGTATATATATATAACTACATATGTATACGTGTGTATATATACATGTGCACATTTCATATCACATGAAAGTCCGATAAAATAATTGACTTCAAGATGAAAAAAAGCCAAACTCCTGATGGTGGGTTTCGTGTTCTGCCCCTGGAATATAATGGAATACTAAACAGCCCTAAAAACGGAAACACAGTTGAATTTCAAAGGCATTTTGCTGAATAGGAGAAGCAGACCTCCAAAGTTTACCCAGGGCATGATTCTATTTGTACAATGCCTGGGAAAGACGAATAGCAAAAAAAATTTAGTATTTGCTGGAAGTCAGAGGTAAGGAAAGGATGTAATTTCAAAGGAGTAACATCAAGAAGTTTTGGGGGGAGATGGAATTTTTCTGTGTTCTGATTGTGGTGAAGGTTATACAGATCTACATGTGTTAACACTGTAACAAAAGGCATTCGAAGTTTCTATTTGGCAGTTTTTAGAAATTAATAAAACAGTGATATGTTGCAGTTTTTCAGTTGACCAAATGTAATTTGGTTTTTTGAATGAATTATTCAACACTTCTAGCCAGAGTTTAGTCATAAATAGAATGAGAACACTGCTATTATTCTTAGAGGACTGCTACCTGTAAAATACAGCGTCTCTCAGCTTGTTCTCACACCCTCTTTGTTTAGCCTTATTCAGTCCACAAGTTAAAAGAGTTGCATTTTTTGTTTCTCAGGGGAGAGTCAGTTATCGACTTGTTTCTGTTAATGCAGTGTACACCCAAGCTTTTGTCAGGACACCAATTTTGTTGGAATCTTCAACAAAGGTTTTAGATAGGAGATGATACTTTGTAAATGATATATATATATAAATTAGAAGTTAACATAATTGCTAAATGTTTTTCCAATAAAGTAATACACTAACAATACCCCAATCAAAAATTTCAACATTAAAATGATATTAGTAATTACAAAATAAGTCCAGGAGCCCTCCTAAAATATACAGACTATGTGGAACCATATTTTCTCATTTAGGTATGGCCTGGTTTTTTTATTGATAGTGCGGATGTATAAAAACTCTCTACTAAACAATGATCCTCAGGGCTCACACATCTGAAATGAGATCGCTATCTGACATGTTCATTCAGACTTCTTGGAATTACAAGGAACTATGCTCCTTTTACTGATTTAATATGAAGGGTATAGAATATCTCTACAGTGAAAGATGATTATTATATTTCTTTCATGAAAATGAAAGTCTCATAACTCGCAGACATTCTGGAGAGCCTGCGGAGTTTGTGACTTATTAAGGTCAGTCATGGGAAAAAAGAAGATAATCACTTTTTACCGATGAAATATTCAATTTATTTTATGAGAAAACTTTTTATTGATTACTAGCTCGAGAGTGGAGGAGAACTAATAAAGCGCCCAGACGCCTTCTCGGTCCATCTGTCCGTCAGTCCAGGACCCTTTGAACTGTTCCCTTGATTTGTTCAGTGATAGCGACCCACTCAAACAACAGCAGAGAGAAGGAAGAGTTTCTTTCATTTACCTTTTTGCATGCCTTTTAACATTGAAATATAAAATGTGCTTTCTATGCTTTATTACTCATTAATTTATATTCAGGAAATGGAATAAATATATGCAGGCTACTATAACCCTGCTTAGTATAAAACAAGCTTGCTATTTCCAGGCTTTCTTTGAAAACAAAGGCAGTAAAACGAATAATGATCAGGGACTGCAGTGAAATTCTCCTGGCTAACATCTGAAGGACGCACAGGGTAACCTATGTACTAGTGTCATTTTTATGATCGGGCTATAAGAAAATAGATAAGAAGAAGTGAAGGGTATCTTGCATATGAATGACGAGCAGCCAAATATCAAACGTGGAATAGATGTAACTTTGGTTTATACAAATATCAGTCTTGTTTAAAAAACAGTTTCATTTAAAGTTTCAATTTTTGAAGTATTTAAAATGTCCTGCTTCTTTTATGAATGGCTTAAGAAATTCAGTGAATTTCTAATTTAAATCCATATTTATGAGACCATGTTTGTGTATTTGCCAAAAAATATTCCAAAGGTGTGAATTCACTTCCACTCCAAAAATTGAGCAGGAGGAGAGAATCTTAAATGTCCTGAATAGTAAAAGATGGAGTGTGTGTGAGAAAGAGTTCGTGATTATGACTGTCCTCCTTCCCTTATGTCGTGAGGACTATAAAACATTTGACGCCCGGAACATATTAGGTGAATAAATATTTAGGTAATCTCAGAAATTAATATCCTTCACATTTTCTCTCACCAATAAACACGCATTACTTATAAGGATAATTGTTCTGTTTTTCTTTTATTCATTCATTGATTGCTGATTCATTCAACATTTATTTCTTCATTTCTGAGAAGGATATTCATTTCACTAAGAAAAAAAGTTTCTCCTAGAAGATTTTGTTCCCTGAAAATAGTTTTATTCCTTATCAATATTTCAGTAACTCATTGTATCTCTGCAAATATTTGACGACAAACATCATTTCCTCAAATTTATCTTTCTCTTGGTAAGAAGACACAAAATCAAGATTTCCTTATTTTACTTAAAGTTCCCACAGCATTCTGCCTTATTTTTTTTTATCTTTCAGTTCGATTTCTGCATCACAAGGGCAGACAGCAGATGTGAAAATGTAGCATACAGGCTGTCGAGAGAAACTGCAGAGTGCTGCTTCTGGGACTCTGAAAGACTCTTAAATATATCCCCCAACTTACAGAATAATAAAATGATAAATAATATAACCTCAAGAGAATGGAGCAGTGGGAGTTTGTGAAGACATTAATATGTTGAGAGTAGTTGGGATTATTTTAGACTTTGCAAACTGCACCCACCAGAAGGGAGCCAGGAGGTTAGCAGAATAAGGCTTAAGGGGAACCAAGGGAAGTCTTTTTTTTTTTTTTTTTGCAGTTTTTGGCCGGGCTGGGTTTGAACCCACCACCTCCGGCATATGGGCTGGTGCCCTACTCCGTTGAGACACAGGTCCTGCCCACCAAGGGAAGTCTTAGAGCTGAGACAACCAAAGTCTCCAGCCCAAGTGAGCAAGGGCTCAAGGGTTCGGGTGAAGATGCTGACAGAGACAGACGCTCGGTGTTGGGGGATTGCTGTGTCTTGAAGTTCTTGAAAACACCATGAAAGAGAAAATAACTTTTTGAGTGTGATCCTGGCCCCCGTATTTCAGACGGATGAAATCACGCACTTTCTGTGTTCTCTCCTTGCTATTTTATTTTAAAACGTTTCTTAGGTAACTAAGATCATTTTAGGCTTATTTTTTTTCCCTTATAAAGGGATGTCATAGATGTAACATCCTTGACTATTTATAACTTTATTCTATTCATTCTTATATTGATTTTCCATGATAAATGACTTAAACTCTGTCTCTCCTAAAAATTATATTACTCATGTTCTGAATTTTTTATAGTACTGTTTTTTTTCAGTATTAGTAGTTAATTTTTATATTACATAAAAATATTTTTATTGATGTTTATCCTAAGCATTATCAGATATATATTCATTAAACTCTGTTATCTTTATATCTCATCTTTCAAGTTATGAATTATTTTTAATCTTTTGAAATGTATGATGTAGTTTTTCCATAGAATAAAATGTCTGATTTTTATACCTTGCAAATCTTCATCGGTTTTTTATTTATCTTTCAGAATATTTTCAAAAAAAACATGCCTTTAAATTTTTTGATTTGCCTTCTTCTTTATTTATATTTTAATAATAGAAATATTCCTGTATTCCTGTAAATATAGGTGAATCCAGGGTTTTTTTTTTTAAAGATTTGACTATGATGACTTGGGGAAAGATAAATAAAAAACAATATAAATATATGTATTGACTAATAGTACAATTTTCCAAAAAGATGGAGAACCTTTTAAATTATCAGTTTTGACTGATATTTTGCTTTATTTAAAATGATATAGAACAAAAGAGTCATTAAGAAGTACATCTTTTTGATAGCAGAACCCTGGGACATAAGTTCCTTTTGGCAGAATCACCTGCTTTTCATAACAAAAGTATGAATTTACTCTGGAAGGCGGCAGCCTCGTGTCCTACTCCCTTAGAAGATAACTTGATTACTACATGACCTCTTGATTTCTTTAGAACAGCCAACTAAAGTGAGGATTATATATCAGTAATGCTACATGTATTCACTAATATGAATCAAGATCATTTTATTTAAAATTCGGTTGTAGACTATCAATGTCCTTTCTTAAAAATACATAGAATATGAATTGCTTTTTAATAGCTGTAAAATATTACCGATTTTTATATAGCTTTATATAGACCTTTAATTATATTCCAATTATAGGATTGCAGCGTTGTTCCCAATTTAACCTGAATATTAATTGTCCAAATAAATATTGGTGTGCTGCTTTTTCTTTTAGCTAAATCTCTAAGCTTACAAGAAAATATTAATATTTAAATCATTTTTACACATCCCTCACAATGTTTTCCAGAATTTTTGAACATTATCAAAGCAATAATATCCTTATAACATAATTACAATAACATTCTACTAAAAATATACACAATTTTATGTCATGAGGATAGAAAATAACCTAGAAAGTTTCTAAGAATAATGTCTGGGTTTCCAGTACTAGATTGTAACCTTAGTAATTTTAAGGGAAAACACTCACTGGTAAACTGGTCTAAATGAGTCGTAATTTGAATAGAGTTGAGGAGAAGGTTAATGGCTTTTGTTTAATATTTACTTTCATTAAAAGGCCATAGATACTTTGGTCTTCACATTTTTATCAAATGTAAAAATCTTAGTAGGTTTCTGTTTAAAAATTGTTCAAATTAGGTTAAATTTTTCATAGCTTGTTTTCTTAAAAAGGACATATATAATTTTTCTTTTTTTCTTTTCTTCTCTTTTCTTTTCGAGACAAAGTCTTACTGTTGCCCTGGCTAGAGTGCTCTGGTGCCACAGCTCACAGCAATTGCAAATTCTTAGGCTCAAGCAATCCTCCTGCCTCAGCCTCCCGTGTAGCTGGTACTACAGGTGCCCAGCACAATGCCTGGATGGTTTTTCTATTTTAGCAGACATGGGGTCTCTCTCTCTTGCTCAGGCTGGTCTCTGAACAACTGACTTCAAGCAATCCACCCGCCTCGACCTCCCAGTGTTGAAGTACAAGCCGCTGTGCCCAGCAGTAAGTATGTCTTTAAGAGGCAACTTGTCTAGTTGTTCCATTTATAAAGTAAGAGGTGAGATGCCTAAAATGTGTTTTCACTAAGGGAAAAACATTGCTAGCCTGTGTCTGAAGCCCTGGAGAAGGAAAGTAAAGCAGCTTGAGGAAACTTCTGCTGAGTCCTTTGTCTGGAGAGCAGAACCAGACTGAGGATAAAGAGGATTTTATGATTCGTTTTTCTTTCTGATCACAAAGTCCACAGAAGTATTTTGTTTATTTGAAAGCTACTTAACCAAAGGAAAAGAGGTGGTCTGAGCAAAAAATTCCCAAAGAGAAGATAATATGCTAACCAGGCATATTCTTCCAGATATTTACACAGAAAATTAAAGACTTCTCCTAATAGGGAATTGGGGAGAGTGCAATGTACTTGTAAAGGTCTTTTATAAGTATAAGAATTTACAAGAATCCTAAAATAATCCAGAGCTCAAACTCAGAGAAGGTAAAAATTACTCCCTTCAGGACTACAATTGCAGAGAAACACTTCAAAGTAAATTCTCCTTTGCCTTATTTTAGACCAGAGTTAATTTAACAATGAGTGATAATTTTTTAATTTGATATTAGAAAAGTAGCCAAGCAGTAGTCTTTTATAAAATCATTGTTTCTAATGAATCAGTTCTTCAAATATGCATGCAAAGTAGGTGATTAGTAATTATCAATTTTACTAACTTAATAATAAATAACACATGACTTGAATAAAAAGCAAAATGAATTGTCACGTGCCCGCTCCCTTGTGTTTTCACACTAACATAAAATCAAATGTTTGGAGCATAAAAACAAAATCTCAGTCTCTTTCTTTTACTTGTTATTAAATGTTCAAAATGCAATTGTGGCTCCCAGAATATAATTAGAAATAAGTAAATTATGAATGCGTAGTCTTGCCGACAAACAAAATGTTGCAAAATTACACAATAGGAGGATGGGAATGAAAACTAACTAAAAACTAACGTAAGCAAAATGAGAAGAAAACATTCAAGGTTTTCTCCTAATGGCCTCAGAGCAGTGATAACCAAAGACACCCTCGTATGCTTGTCAGCCTGAGGTCTCAGGAAGGCATCTGGAACTCCACACGAGCAGGGCTGGTAACTTATTTTACTGCTCTGGGCTTCATTTCTCTCGTCTCTAAACATGGGAGAATAACAATCTGTATCTCACAGCACTGTCATGTGCAAAAAGTAAGTGACTGAATTTAAAACAGAGCAGTATTTGCCACAGAGTAATTAATTGAAAATGCTAAGAAAAATGGGAGGTGTTGGCTGCCATATCTGATTCTGAGTGTTTTTATTTATGTAAAAATGTTCACACAGTAGTAAAATAATTTTTGTTGAACTAAATGCCCTTTGGAAAGTAATAAAGTTAATAAACCTGAAAAGACTGATACCAATATTAATAAAACTAACAAAACTAGTAAGTAAAATAAAGCATTGACAACAAAGGAACCCAGAAAGAAACAATCAAGCATAAAAGTTAGTAAAAATCTATATAGGAAGGAAATGTGTACATGAAAGAGCAAAAAAAAGTTTTTCCTTTGAATCTATGAACATTTTACAAGTATTTAATGATAGCGATTGCTCCCTTGCATTTAAGCCCCACAAACTCAAAGTTACCTTTGAGGTTGTGAGATTTTGATATGACACATGGGTTGTTATGAAAGTTTTGAGATACACAAAAAAATCAAGAAATGTAAATCCATGCGGGCAAAAACAAATAAAGCCTTTCCAGGAATACCTGTAAGCTGAGCAAGGTGAAACCTGCAGGATGAAGGAGAAAGGACGCCGTCGTCTGCATTTCATGGACGTGAAACAGTGGACCATAACACAGTCTGTCTCAAAATTTCCGTAGACCCTCATACATGATTTTAAAACTTGAATGAATCGTCTCATATCAGATAAAAGTCACAGTTTAACAGTGATAAGGTTATTTTTGCAAAACGTTGAATACAAATATTAAATGTAACGAACAGCCCACATTGAGTTTACATGCACTATATGGCGTGTGGGACTTGATTTAGGAAAGAAAGGCGTGTCTGTTAATTTTAAAATGTTACCATTTGTTTTTGACAAAAACATTTTTTTTTGTATCTCTTTCTCCTTTTTACCTCATTTTTGACTTTAAAAGAATGTGCTTGTCTAAAACAATGTGTCAACCCCTGGCTATTCATACTGACATTTCATTAGCTCTTCTATGGAAAAGTTTTTGTAGGTAATTTAGCTCCTGTTTGGACCCACTTTCTCTTCTCTCGCATCTGACCCCTGGTGATTTTTCTAAACCTATCTACCTCTTGGAATGGTCTCCTCTCCTTGCAGATTACCCATTCTTACTATCTAAGCTGACATTTTTGTACTGATGTTGATCAATCAGCTGTGTCCCTCAGCTGCCAGCGTGGTGTCCAACCATCGTCACATCAGACTCAGTTTATCACACATGGAAATATTGCTTTCCTCAAAACACACCTCTCTCCCCAGAATTTGTGTTAGTTGCATCCTCATCCTTTCAATCACCTCAATTAACGTGAGGCCATTTTTTACCCATTGTTTTCTCTAAGACCCTGTATTGATTCAACTTATTAAATAATATTTAAGGCCCTTTCTTTCTCTTCCATCTTAACACTTTTGAATCTGCCCAACAAGTTCATACCTGCGCAGGCAGATTTTGAAAAGGGCCGCCTTACGCCCTGTGCTGTGGTCTCCTTGATTTTACCAGAATGCTCGTCTTGCCCAGGCCTTGGAAATTGGCAGACTTTGTTCCCTCTTTTACAAATTCTAAAAATCTATGTGCTCCTACTGTGTGCTGTTCAGTCTCCTGCTTGCACCCCTCGTTCTCGACTGTGTCGACAGCATACTGTTTGCCTTGGTCGGCAACTAGGTGCATTCAAATCCCACTAATCCTTTAATATCGGCCTCCTAATAACCGCCTTAAGAAGCATGAGGCAGACTTATTGAATGGCCTGTGTGTACCCTCTGCTCTTTAGCTGTTTGTTACTACATGGTATATTTGGCAAAGTCCATTATGCAGGGGAAATACTATGACAAAAATACGTGTAGATACTTTGTTTTACTCTTCTGAATTTTGGACATGCCCCATTTAATATTTGTGCTTGAAGGAAGTGCAAATGCTGTATCATTCCTCCCTATTCCCTTTCTCTCATCACCTGTACATTTAGTCCCGTACTGAAAATCCTCGGTGCTAATCAATTCCAGTATCTAGATTGACTGAGTTCCCAGATAAATTCTACCTAAACAACTACATCATAAGCTTCTTGATGTCATAAGTGATCATGTCTTATAACTCATCTATAGTCTTGAGTATAGAGAGCTGGATATTAAGAATAATATTCAGCTATCTGTGTCAATACATGTTAATAATATAGATAGCTGAATATTAATAATATACTATTAATTAATAATATGTGAGGTACTAAGTAGTCTTGATTTCATGTCACTCCCCTCTTGTGTTTGTAAAAAATACACATATTTAATATAGACTCTATCAATGATGAACAAGAAGATTATCCACGTTATTGATTTGGAAACAAATCATCTTTATGGCTGGTAAGTGACGCCACCGCTTAACATAGGCCAGATACTAAAGATTGTCAACTAATTTCCATATCAGGCTTCCTCCTTTGCATTTAGTGACAGGGCTTAAATAACTCGGTGTACATCAGCTAAGTTGATCATGTAGCATGCATTTAAGTTCTTTGTGATACCAAACTAATTTCCTTGAACAAGGTCTGTGTTTTAAGCTATCATTATTGCCAATAAACAAAACCTTTATTGAACAGTTTCTTTATTAAGTGCCTTCTATGAGCCAGACTGTAAGCTAGTACTAAGGAATAAAATGATTCTCTATTGGTGGATTCACAAGCAGGTGGTTCCTTCTCTCCTCTGACACAAAACACATAGAAGATATTTGGCAGCTTGGTGTCAATTCTTTGAAAACAGGAACATTCATCGAGCAGATTGTGAGACAAAAGTGCCCCAAGTATGTGCAACTATTTCAGCAGAATTTTGTTTTGAGTAGCTAAGTTCTTACGCTGCAAAAATGTCCGGATACTTCCCTGTTTAAAACAAGAAGCAAAGAACATTGGAACTCTGGTGTCCCAACTCCCAGGAAGAGACTCATTCGTTTTTCCTATGCCTTAGTTCTGAATGTGTGAAACTCCAGCGTAATTTGCACACTGATCTGTGTCAACTATCACTTCTGACTGTTCAGCCCTGCAGGTTTCATGATTGCCAATCCTATGTCCTCTTTGATTTATGCAGGTCACATACTGGAGAGAACCCCATGAGAGATTAGACTACGCCACTATTCTTGCTACTTTGTACTTTTGATCTTTTACTGAAATCTCATACCAAATGCCAAGATGTACAGATAATTTATAATAATATCTGTCACTTACATAATGTTTACACAATGTCAGGAACTGTTTTACAGAATTCACACCTATAACTCTTTCAAATGTCATGAAACCCTATGATATATGTGCTGATATTATTTCTGTTTTACAGATAGTTTTAAGTAGGTGATCCAAAAGGGTACAGTCAGAAAATGGAAGCACCAATATTTGAACAGCTTCAATATAGCATCTGTGTTTACAATCGCCATGCTATACGCAATCTTAAGAGTTTGTCAAAAGTGAAAATATATGTTTTTGACTATTCCTGTTATTTTCTACAGTATGGCATTTGAACATGATTCTAAGCACACTCCGAATATTACAGCTCCCTAGAGTTTTTATTTTCATGACAGAAAAAAAAAACAAAAAACGATGTGCCTTCTTTATGATAGACTGGTACAGAGAAGGAGCTGAAAAACTGTCGGTGAGCTTCACAGTGAGATGTGATGTTGGCATGCCTCTAAAAATAGATTTGATAATTTATTTTTACATGAAAAAGAAAGGGATAATGAAGGAAATCTGAGTGTCTGTAAGGCACACTTATCTCCTTTACATTTTTCACAGTCAGTTTAGTTTAACAAATCCTTGTTTAATTTTTAGCCACTCTTGTCTATTTCCTCATGACTCTGTTCTCTTTTCTTTCTATTAACTGTAGAAGACAAATTAATTTTTTAATTTCTATCATAAAAACAATAGTGAACATTAAATAAGCTTAATGATGCAACTCAAATATTTAGTGAGCCAATGTTTAACGTAACACATGCAAGATGATAGGATTTGATAAGTGAAAATGAAATGGCAGGTTGCCGAGTATTTCAGGTCTTGGACATGGAATGTGGCAATATCCGGAAATGGGGATAAGGCCTTGCACAGGAGAGGGGATGAAAAGTAGATAAGGCTGAACATACAAGCATGAATACAAGCTCCCGAAAGTGTGCTCAAGGACCTGGTACTTAATCCTGAGTTCAGTAGAAGCTATGAAAGGGACTTGAGAGTTAGGAAACCCATCTTAATGACTATTTTAGGTTCATCATGGAAAATTATTTCAACTGAGATAAATATAAAGTTAGCAAGATTGATAATTAGGCCTTATAGAAATCTGTGTTAAATGATGATGATCTGTACATGGCCTTGACATTTGCAATGAAGGGCAATAAAAATATTAGAGAAGAATAAGGAAGAAAGTAGCCTTGGCTACGATCGGTGTCGATACACAGGATTCTTGCACGGCGCTGTGACTCGGCACCTAGGTATGCCAGAACCATTCATTAAAGCAGGGAATAATGAGTGACTAGGTTTAGATGTTTTGAACTTGAGATGCTTATGAAGATGTCCAGCATATGATGTGGCAAACAGGGATGAAAACTGATGCATGGGTCCATGTGGGATATCTAGATTTCTGAATAGTTAAAACAAGATATTGTTAGTAAATATGGTTCCCCAAGAAGCCTATGTGAGTAAAACACAAGGTTAACATCCTGAGAGAGTTAGCATTATGAGAGAAGGAAGTGAATGGGTGTTTTCTAAGATAGTTAAAAAGAAACAGTAACAGAGGAAGGGCTAAAACCAGCAAGCAGTGTGGGAAAATAGGAAGCGAGAATTTATCCTAGAGAAATTAAAAAGAAAAAAAATCTTTTGGAAGATTCAGTGATGTCAGTTAGATTCTTCTTCTACAATTCATATTACATAATACTATAGAGGAGAAACACAATATACATTTGGTGCTATTAAAACAAAAGTGTTTTTATTGTTTTACTTTGGTCATTGGTTTTATTTTTTTCTTCTGGTGTTTATAACCACAAAGTCAACTCCTGCTAATTCCTTTGAAAGTGATCTTTATAGCCTGAAGTTGAAACATTCACAAAAATTCTAGAAAATTTAATTAGGAAACACTACACTTATGTGGAGTGATTTTTAATTTTTCCTTTATGAGTTCAATAGATGTATATGCTTCCACCCAAGTATAGGTCCAAACCTGCTCTTTCTCAGCCGAGCATTACCACCTATAGGAAATTTTTCCTTGAAATCTCAAGTTTGGCTGAATTTTAAACCTCAGCTTTCCCACATCAAACTTTGCTGCTTTTAAATTTTTCTTCATTTTTCTTTCTTTCTTTCTTCCTTTTTTAAATTTTAGGTTAATTTGAGGGTACAACAACCAGGTCATGATATTTGAATTTGTTAGGCAGAATTCATCTTGTAATTGTGCTCTGCATCCAAAATCTGTGCCATACACCCCCACATTGTGCTCATTAAGTATGAGCACACCCATCCCCCCTTCCACCCTCCCTGATTCCACCTTCCCCCAACTTAAATTGAAATGAGTTTTTCTCCTACTGGCTTCATATTAGTTTTGAGTACATTCAATAATTGCTTTTCTATTCTTGTGATACGTTACTGAGGAGAATGTGTTTCAACTCCATCCAGGTTAATACAAAGATATAACATCACCATGTTTTTATGGCTGAATGGTATGGTATACCTATATCACGGTTTGTTAATCCATTACTGACTTGATAGGCATTTAGGTTGTTTCCACATATAGGAAATTGTAACTTGAACTGCAATAAACATTCTAGTGCAAATGTCCTTATGATAAAAGGATTTTTTTTTCTTCTGGGTAGATGACTAGTAGCGGGATTGCAGGATCAAATGGGAGGTCTAATTTGACTTCTTTGAGGATTTACCATACTTCTTTCAAAAGAGGCTACATTAGATTGCTGTCCCACCAGCAGTGTAAAAGTGTTCCCTTCTCCCCACATCTATTCCAGCATCTATAACTTTGGTGTGGGCTAATCTTACTGGGGTTGAGTAGTATCTTAGGGTGATTTTGGTTTGCATTTCTCTGATGATTAGGATTAGGATGATGAACACTTTTTCATGTTTGTTCGTCTGTCTTCCTCGGAGAAGGTTCTGTTCAAGTCTTTTGCCCAATGATAGATGGATTGTTCGCTCTTTTCTTGTTGATTAACTTGAGTTCTCTATAGATCCTAGTTATCAAACCTTTGTCAGATTTGTAGCATGCATTTTTTTCCATTCTGAAGGTTGTCTATTTGCTTTGATCGTTGTGTCCTTAACTGTGCAGAAGCTTTTCAATTAAATTCCTATTTGTTTATTTTTGTCTTTGTTGCAATTGCCACAAATTCTTCTTCATAAAATCTTTCCCCAGGATGACATTCTCAAGAGGTTTTCCCAGGCCAGGTGTGGTGGGTCATGCCTGTAATCCCAGCACTCTGGGAGGTGGAAGTGGGTGGAATTCTTGAGCTCAGATTCAAGAACAGCCTGAGCAAGAGTGAGACCCTATCTCTAAAAATAGCCATATGTTGTGGCAGGCACCAGTAGTCCCAGATGCTCAAGAGGCTGAGACAAGAGAATCACTTGAGCCCAAGAGTTTGAGGTGGCTGTGAGTTATGATGCCATGGCACTCTACCAAGCATGACAAAAATGAGACTCTGTCTCAAAAAAAAAACGTTTTTCCACACTTTCTTCTAGGACTTTTATCACTTTTAAAATTAAATCATAAAGAGGTAGATCATGCATACATTAGTGCATTTATGGGGTACAATGTGTTGATGTCATATACAATTTGGTATGCTTACATCATACTGGTTAAGATATCCCTAAACTCATTTACTTAATTATTGTGCTAAGATTTTATACTCTATACTTAATAGATCCAACATGCGCCCTCGCAATATGCCCCATAGGTGAGTTCCCACCATTCACCCTCCCTCCATCTGTCCTCCCCCCTCCCCTCTCTTCCCTCCCTCCCTCCACATCCCAGGTCATAGTTGTGATCTAATTTTATCATTTATTTTATTTAAATCTTTTATTCATGTTGAATGAATTTTTATAAATGGCAACAGGTGTGGGTCCAGTTTCAGTCTTTTACATGTGGTTATCCAGTTCTCCCAGTGCCATTTGTTTGAATCTTTTATTCAAGAGATTTAAGTCTTTTATGCATCTTGAAACAATTTTTGTAAGTGGTAACAGGTGTGGGTCCAGTTTCAGTCTTTTACATGTGGTTATCCACTTCTCCCAGTGCCATTTGTTAAACAGGGATTCTTTTTACCTAGTACATACTTTTGTTTGGTTTATCAAAGATCAGAACGCCATAGACATCACTCTACCAAAGTTTACGTTACATTACAAGTCCACAGTGACCAAAACAGCATGGTATTCACACAAAAATAGAAATATAGACATTTGGAACCAAATAGAAAACCAAGAAATGAAACTAGTCCCTTATAGCCACTTTTTTTCTTTGTATTAGATTTGTAAGTTATAATGATTGGAGCTTCAAAAAATGTGAAACTAAATTGTTATTACACGTATTCTAAAATTGAGGTTGGCTTTCACCCTCTTCTGATCTATAATAAAAGTTTATTTTTGCTGAACATGCATTTTGTTATGAACAAAGAAGTTGAATAAAACAAAATGTAAGAATTTACTTTATCCTTCTATGCAGAATAATGGGTCCAAGAAGGCAGGCCAGGCAGGCACAGCTCGTGATTCTCTTCAACTCCCTAAGGTGGATTCTCTGGGGACTGCTCCTCTCGGTGCTTATAAAGTTATTTCCTTAACTGCAACTCTTGAATTTTCACTTTTTGATTTAAGAGTACAGAATTCTTCTTGGGAACTTCTCCTTAGAGAAAGTTTCTGACAGCTCTAAAACTTATTTATTATCTCTTTCTGGCCTGTGTAGGAAGTTTTCTCAGATGTTGAAAGTTGTGAGTGTTCTAAGGCAAAGAACTCCTCTCCCTTTCTCAATTCCTATCATCATCTTTTATCTCCACTATGCTTTTTATTCATACAGGTTTTCTAAAAATTTTCAATGAATCCTCAATAACTAACAAGTAAAAATAGAACCATCTTATTTCCATGTTTAGGTGACCACTAAGAATTTTTATTAACAGAAGCTAACAAACGTAAGAGAGCAATATTATATTTCATATTGTAAATCTGACAATAATTCACGTCAGATAAATTCAAAGACCATTTCTAGTCTGGCCCAGACAAAATGTGCTTATTATATTTTCAATAATTTGACCACAGAGAGGAGAAATTATTTACTTAGGCCTTCACTCGAAGGATAGGTAATTATAGAATTGTATCGTGCTATAATATTCACTTCGTTTTACATTGATTTTAAATAATTAATGGATACCAATTTAGAGCTATGAAAGATCGAAATTGTTACTCATTAAAATGTGGCTAATATTTACTCATAGAGACTAGAAATTCGGGGACCAATTTCGGAGGACTTAGAAAAACCAACTTCAAATTCCTTTCCATGTTTTGTAAAGGATTAGGAGTTGATGTGTTTTAACTTTTCAATTTTGAGCTCTTTGTAGTTTCACATGTAGTTGTAAGAAATAGGAGAGAGAGATCCCGAAATTCAGTTTACCTTTCTTTTATTTTTCCCCAGCAGTGACATCTTACATAATAGTAGTATACTATGATATGATATCACAGCCAAAAAATTGTCATAGATTCAATTCTGTCAAACTTATTCAGACAGGCGGTGCTTGTATGTGTGGACTCAAGGGGTCAGGACCACAGTTCAGATATAGAAAGTTTCCAATAGAGAGAGGATCCTTGTTCTTTCCTTTATGGCCATGGGCACTTAGCATCACCCTTCCCAATTTCCCAGCTCCAGTGGGGCTCAGTATTTTTTGTTTGCTTGTTTTCTTTTCTTTTTTTTTTTGCAGTTTTTGGCCAGGCTGGGTTTGAACCCACCACCTCCAGCACCCTACTCCTTTGAGCGACAGGCGCCACCCAGGGGTCCCCGTTTTAAAACTGTCTTTGATTCTAAATTCCTTGACTTGCTCACTTTCTCTCCCTCACGCTTCCTTCCTTCCTTTCTGCCTCCCTCCTTCTCTCTCTCTCTCTTTTCCTCCCTTCCCCCTCCCTTCCTTCCCTTCTCTCATTTTCTTTCTTTTTCTTATCAAAACGTCATGCTAGTAACAGTCATGAAGGAGATAGGCTATCACTGTTTCTGGTTTGTACAGTTTCGGCCCTTTGATCTTATTTACAACTATTGTGATGAATGTCTTGCATTTCAATTCATATTTTATTGAATTAGTTTGAATTTAAGAATATGGAATTAGGAGTAAGTGCATATTCTATATTGAAAAATGTGAACTGAAGTCAAATCTTAAGGCTCCCTCCCAGCCGCCAACTGACTGGATTCCCTCTTGCCCCCCAAAACTGAGCTATGAGCCATGGGAAAGGACATCAAGCAGGATTCATCACGTCCCCCTCCTGCTTAGAGACGTCCACTTGTCCCTGTCCACATGCGCAGATCTAAGGGTCTGCACGACATGTCTGCAGGTGCTCAGCATATACAACAAGCCACTGGGGCCTGGGCATGTGTCTAACTCTGTCCCTGATTCACAGACCCTTATGATTCCTTTGGCCTTTTCACTGATTCCTATTCTATTAGACAAAGTCTAACTCTTTCAGCCAGTTTCAGTGAAAGAATCTTACGTCCACTCTAACCTGCGGCCCTGCTTTGTGACATCTCACCTTCTCAGGCCAGACCAATGTGTGTCTTCCATGTATTGATTTATGGCTTTACCTGAGTTTTCCGTTTTCCTAAAATGTATAAAACCAAACTGTGACATCCCCCACGCAGGAAATCCGCTTGCTCAAGGTATCCTGGGTGTGGCTCCAGGTCACTGTCCTCAATTTGTCTCAGAATAAACCTTGTTAAATTATTTTACTGGTTATAGTTGCTTTTCTGGCAACAGAAGGAGTGTAGGGATGTAGTAAAACGTATACAAAAACATCACCAGCTATGCTTTCATACTTGCTTAAGGAAATCTGCCTTTCTTCTGCCAAACCCTAAGATAGGGTAAGGGTAGAATTGCTGATTATAAGTTAGACACTGTCCCAGGAATGTCAGGTAACATCTTAGAGACACTGCCGGCCGTGAAGTAAGTGCTCAGACACATTTCTGAGGGCAGTATTAATTAGTTTAAGCACTTTGAAAAATATTTTTATAGTACATACTCTAGCATTAAAGTTTGATTCATTATTTCTAATTCTGAAAGTGAATTAAGATAAAATTATTTTTAAAATTTGAGCAGTGAGGCTTAGCACCTGTGGCTCAAGTGGCTAAGGCGCCAGCCATGTACACCTGAGCTGGTAGGTTCGAATCCAGCCTGGGCCCGCCAAACAACAATGGTGGCTGCAACCAAAAAATGGCCGGGCGTTGTGGTGGGCGCCTGTAGTCCCAGCTACTTGGGAGGTGAGGCAAGAGACTCGCTTGAGCCCAGGAATTGGAGGTTGCTGTGAGCTGTGATGCCACAGCACTCTACCCAGAGTGACAGCTTGAGGCTCTGTCTCAAAAAAAAAAAAAAAGAAAGAAAAAAGAAAGAAAGAAAGAAAAATTTTGAGCAGGGAATAAAGCACAGATATTTTTTCTTGTCTCATCATTTCAGAACTTAACACTGTCACAGAGAGAAACGAATTGCCAAGGGAAGCAAAGAGGTAAATTACAGAATACTTATTTGGAAATAATTACATCGTAATAAATATAAATAATCTTTTTAGAGAATTTCTAACACTACAAAGGTTTTAGTTCTTTTGTATTATGTAAAATATTCACCACTTAAATTGTCTCAGCATATTAAAGTGCATGTGCAGAGTCTGGGAAAATACTTCACTATGTCAGCAGCTTTGTCCTTGAGTGATGTTTTTGGTCTTTTCTAAATTGTATTTGAAAATTTAAAATCATTTCCTCTTTAATTAGTTTTTATCAAAAAGCCACACAATTAATGTAAGCAAATTGCACTAAAGCATTTGCAAGTGTTAACAAAATAATTAAAAAATAACTGTGACTCTCTCCCATCCTATTCCTTCGAAGGAATGTTAAAAATGTTTAACTCTTTTATATTACCTGGTATTTTCTAGATATTTCTAACAAGACTGTGCATAAATTGCCCCAATTCATCAATTTTCAACAGACTTCCAATTATAGTATATGCCAACTTTTACCCTCTTTTATCACTCAGCCTTCTAAGCAAATTCCTAAATAGTTTAATGACAGCTTCTTGGCTTATTATTTGTTGTATGTTATTTGTAAATCTTGTATATTGCTTATTAAATAATTTCTTACTGCAACTCAAGTGCACCATAATTAAATTTCCTTCTTTGTGTGTCTACTTGTCATTAATAATTCTCAGTTTTATTTGTTTGGCTTTCTTTAAAAACATACATAAGTTACATCTCACTACATAAAGGCATTGCAAGATTAATTTCTATATCTAATTTTATTTGTCCAAAACTATTTAGGAATTCTGTTCACTGTCTTGGTTATTCTCCAAAACACCCTCGGTGCCTTTGTTACAGTTTAGAATGTACTCAGGGGATGTTGTTTGGCTGTTATTTTGAGACTTCTTTTGCTTTTACTCTGGAAATTTGGTAAATTACCTCAATTTTATCTTATAACAGCTTTACAGAATTCTTTCTGTAACAGCCCTTAAATGATGCATTATAAACTCTGTGTGTCTGTCACTGGTCTTAGGTTCTATGACATCTCCCTGCTGTCCTACTGTCCTGAATAGTTCCCTATTCTTCATGAAATTAATGATAACCCTTTGGGAGTTGTCTTCTGCTCACTGCATTTTCTCTTCTTCTATGTCCCTTTAGTTCTCTTTGCTGGAGATTTGCCCTTTACGTTAGAAGCTCTTTTCCAATGTCAGATCATATTTTATTCATCAGATTTGAAGGAAACCTTTAAAAGCGGACTGGAAAGACTTATTGGAAGTGTTTATTTCATCAGCTTTTACCTGCCAGATAGTTTGTTTGTATTGCCAAGCTTAAACAGCTTAAAAGTTTCAAAATAAAGGTAAATTTAAAAGAAACAAAAAGGTAGGTAAGGCAGATGTAACAGGAGTTACACCCGACGGTTGCCTTCCCTTTCCTCTTTTTCTAATAGGCCAACATCTGTGGTTGACAGGATCTTAATCTAAAATGAAATTTGTAGTCTTAATTTCTATAACAGTGTGAATATGTTTTGTTAATTGCTAGGTTTCCCCATAAGGTTGTTTTTAATTGAGAGTACCCCAGTTATAAATTTAAATAGAAGGGGTATTTTTTTCTCCTGTGCAAGTAACTTCTCCAGGTAAGTTTTTCAGAGGATGATTCTGCACTAATTCACCTAGAATGCAAGCACCTGTCACCAGGAAATCTGGGGCATGGGAATAGTGTGGGGTGTTTTCATTCAGGACATCATTCTAGCTCTTCTTTATAAAGGCTTGCTGAATCTGCTTACCTGGAGAAGATGTCTGTTTCCTTCAGGATTGGACAAAGTGTCTTTAGTTTTAATTGATCTTTAAACAGATGCTCATTTAATTTCCTGTTTTTTCCTCCCCTGACACAGCCAGCATATCTATCATGCCTCTAATTTCTGAGACTCTAAGGAGCTACTGAATTTTATCAGTCTACTCTCGGAAGCATTCCTTCTGCACCATATTTACCCTCTTCAGTTCTGTAAAATTATTGATCTTCCCTTAATTACTTTTGATCTTACAGAGACTGAGATGTAGGCTACAATTATCTCCCATTTTCCTCAGAGTTACTATTTGTGCTTCTTGTTGTGACTTTTGATTTAATTTTTAAAAGATTTGGGGGAGTGATGTTTTTCATCACTATTTAATTCAGGAAATTTGTATTGCTTTTATAATAAATTACTTGAAAATCCTTGGAAGAATTGTTAGACTAATAAGGCAAAGGGTTAGGGAAGTTTGACCATTGAGATAATCAAAAGTTCCAAGAGGGGAGAATGTTTAAAGTTAGAAGTACCAGGGAGAGAAACAAAGGTGATGTTAAGCCATCTTCAAATAAACAAAAAGAAAAGAAACAAGTGAGATTGATGGGCAAGTTGATCTAAGATGAATAATGTTTTGAACCAGATTTAGAAGTTTGTAATGAAAATCATGGACATCTCTGGAAGAACTTGGGAATATATCTTGGGTCATGAAAAAGTCAAGGAAAAAAAATATATATGTATGTGTGTGTGTGTGTGTGTGTGTGTGCAAGTTGACTGTGATAGTTAATTTTATGCATCAAAACTGGGCTAGATCACGGTTCCCCCTTTGTTGGTCAAATAACAGCCAGGATATTGCTGTGAAGTTATATTTTAGACGAGGTTAACATTCATATCATCGGGCTTTGGGGAACCCCCCCCATTATGGGTGTGGGCATCATCCAACCAGTTGCAGGTCTTAAGAAAAAAGACAGAGGTTTCATGAGGAAAAATAAATTCTGCCTCCAGACCACCTTCTAACTGGAACTGCCACATGAACTCTCCCGGGTCTCCTGCCTGTGAGGTGAACACCGATTTCTGATCTCCAGAAACCACAATCATGGGAGCCAACAGTTTAAATCTTTCCCTTAAGCTATACCGGTACCTGTTTTTCTGAAGAAAATTTACTAACATCCTAGCCATTTTCTTGTTTGCAAGAGGTGTGAAATTTCTTCTTAAATGGTAGGAAAAGTCAGGGGCATTGCAGAAATTAGTTCATGTACAGCTCCAGATTCTGATGTGGCTCTAGCCAGAGTTTGCAAAGCGGGGTTCCTGCCTCTGCTCTCCCTACAGATCTGAGACCCCACAGACAAGAGTCTGACAAAGAGGTACAAACTGCCGTGTGCACCTGCTCTGACCTGAACGTGAGGGAGCTAACACCTGCCTTCACCAATGGGGGTGTGGGTGGGAAGGGGAACATGGGTGTGCGACCCAAAGGAAACAAGATACATTCCGCCCTCCCACCCCCACAATCCTGTTCCTGTGGGCTGTTCTCAGACACAGCACTTCACCCCTTCATGAAGCCCCTTGACAATCCTCTGGAATGCTGCCCAGGTAACTGAGCTCGTTTGGGAGCTGTGGCTGCCTCAGTCAAACCCCCTCCTACCCGGCTCTGCTTCCTCCTGCTTTGCTTCTCTTTTATCCTCCGCCCCTACTGCCTTGAGTTTGTACTGCTCAAAAGAACTCTTAGCACACACCTTTTTTGCCTCAGATATATTTATTTTGTACAGGACTCAGGTTGAGATGGGGCCCGTGGGAATTTTACAGTATTGTGTCTGCGTCAAAAAAAAAAAAAAAAAAAATCTGCTCTTTACTGAGGGATAAGATATATGTGTTCTACATGACAATAGATTCTAAAGAGCACAATGCATAAATGCCAATGGGGCAGCAGGTTAGCACGCTCGGAGGAACACAGCGCATTCAATAAAGAAATTTGTTATTGGTTATTTGGAAAATAGAAATAACAAGGGTGTTTAGCAAACTATGTTTCTTTGAACTTAAAGAATCAGTTAAGTATATATTTGGGGTAGGGCATCCTGGAAGGTAATCACACATGCAATTACTGTAATCTACCTGAAGACATTTGACTTTCTTCTTCTCTCTCTCTTTTTTTTTTTCTGTGATTTACTGCCTCCTTTTCAGCACTAGACGGTGCCTTAATCCCAGGTTTTCCTCAGTTTGAACAAACAATGAGAGTTCCACTATTCACACATGGGCAGGTCCCCCAGGTCACATCCAAGTAGTGAGGGAGGGCTGGCCAGAGGACCTGGTAACAAACCTCTTACCTCTAGTGCTGAGGACCGGACATTCTAATTTGGTGCTTCCTTTGGCTACGTTAAAAAGCAGGGTTTCCAGGGTCGCAAAGGGCAGTCCCGTCTCCCCACTTCCACATCCTCTCTGCCTCTTCTCAGAGACAGCCCTCCCGGCAGGCACTCCCAAAGCTTCTCAGGGCATCTTAATCTGTATCTTCCACTATTTTTCTCAGTGCTTCATAGTTCTCTCTGTGCAGATCCTTTACATCCTTTGTTAAGAGTATCCCAAGGTATTTCGCTTTCTTTGAAGCTACTCTGGGGGAACTGTGTCTTTGATTTGGTGCTCAGCTTGACTGCTGTGGGCACAGATGGAAGCTACTGATTTGTAGACATTGATTTTATATCCTGCAACGTTCCTCTATTTCTCGATCACTTCTAGGAGTCTTGTGGTTCAGTCCCTTTGGTTTTCTAAGTATAAGATCATATCATCAGAAAAGCGCAAAAGTTTGACCTTCTCTTCCCCATTTGGATGCCCTTGATATTCTTCCTTTGACTGGCAATTGGAGCAACAACAAAAACAAATAAATGGGACCTGATCGAGTTAAAAATCTTCTGCACAGCTAAGGATGAAATAAACAAAGCAAATAGATAACCTTCAGAATGGGAGAAGATATTTTCAAGTTAAAAATCTGACAAAGGGCTATTGACTACAATATACAAAACACTCAAGCAAATCTACAAAAAGAGAGCAAACAGCCCCATCAACGAGCAAGGATGTGAACAGAACCTTCTCCCAAGACGACAAATGTATGGCCAACAGGTACATGAAAAAACGTTCATCCCTACTCATAAAGGAAATGCAGATCAAACCCCTTTGAGATATCACCTGACTCCAGTGAGAAAAGCCCACATATCAGGGTCTCAAAAGAGAAGCTGGTGGGAGTACAGAGGAAAGGGTACCCTTGTGCACCCCTGGTGGGATTGTAAGCTAGTGGAGCATTTTTTGAAAAAAAGTATGGAGAATCCTGAAAGTACTAAAAGTACACCTCCCATTGGATCCCACAATCTACCCAGAAGAAAAAAAAATCATTTTACCAGGACATTTGCACACAAATGCTTACAGTAGCTCAATTCTTAATATCGAAGATGTGCAAACAACCCAGTGCCCACGAACCCATCAATGGATCAATAAACTGTGGTGTACGTGTATGATGGAACACTATTCAGCCCTAAAATGGTGTAGACTTTGCATCTTTTATATTCACCTGGAAGGATTTACATTCTCCTAAGTAAAGTATCTCAAGAATGGAAAGGCAAGCATCCTATGTACTCAGTTCTAATCTGAAACTAGTAGATTAGCAACTGCAGGTCCACAGGAGAGAAAAACACAATTAAATTTGAAAAGGAGAGGAGGCAGAAGGAGTTCGGTACATTTCCACCGAGCAGGTACAATGTAGGGGTATATGGTGCACTTCCCAGGTGAAGGATCAAATTATAGCCAGGACTTTAGATTTTACAAACACAAATAATATAACCTACTCATATGTACCCTCATATTAACCTAAAAAAATCCTAGAAATTACATGTTTAAAAAATTGCAATCAATCAGGTAGTGGTGGCTCATGCCTGTAGTCCTAGCAATTCAGGAGCCTGAGGTGTGTGGGTGGCTTGAGATCAGAGACCAGCCTGAGCAAGCATAAGACCCTATCAGTTCTAAAAATACAAAAACTAGCTGGGGGTGTGGCAGGTGCCTATAGTCCCAACTACTCAGGAGGCTGAGGCAAGAGGATGGCTTGAGCCCAAGAGTTCGAAGTTGCTATAAATATCTCACCATGGCACTCTACCCAGGGTGACAGAGTAAGACCCTCTCTCTCTCTCTCTCTAAATCTGTGTATATATATATATATATATATATATATATATATATGTGTGTGTGTGTACACATACACATATACATATATATACATGTATATACATATTCTATACATATTTATAGAAATCTATAAACATGCCATTATAAGCTATAACAGCTAAAGGAGAAAAAAAAGAAGCCTGCTGGACTTACGGAGGGATAAACAGTACCCATAAATTACACATAAATAAATCAGAGTGAACTCGTTTAATGTAAAGCAAGCATACTTATGTCACTAAGAAAAGGCAGATAACATTCCTACACCTCTGGCAGCTACCTATTGTGTGCACTGAAGATCCACTATAAGACCTTCTAAGTCTCAGCTTCTTTAAGAATTAAATTAAAAATTCTGTTTTGCCTTACTCCTCAAGATCGGAATACCACAGAGTTTAAATATGGTATGTTATAAAGATAGAAAGGGCTAATGCAAAATACACTTCACATTTTCTTAAAATTAGCTAAAAAGAATTTTATTTGAATATTCATGAGAAGACCAAAATATAGCAAACCTTTTAAGCATAACATTTAATGGAGATGATATCAGTAGAGGGGAGGAAATCTGAACCCTTGCCTTCAAAGGCAACCCTGTATAGCATCATTTTGAAGGTGAACTTGGTATTTGTACTTTCAATAAACTTTCTTCTTATATTCATTGTGGATATCAGAGAGCATTGTGTTTAATCATGTTTATCAATCAATGCACAACTGATGTATTTAATAAAAAGGGACGTATAAAACAATCTTGTTTCTACTAAATTTTTTGTAAACTTTTTCTGCTTATTGACAGATAAACCAGGTGATTCCCATCATTGTAGTCATAATAATGGATGGGCTGATTCCCTTGCTTATTTCCTTGTTCTTCAGAATTATAGTGATTTTTCTGCTTACTTCTAAATATTCTCATAATTTTTTTTTTAATTTTGAAAAAGAATAATACTGAAAGAAAAATTTCCCAAATGACATTTTCTTCTCTATTCCCCTGCTCCCTTTTATAACCTTGTTTTATTCTCTTCTCTGGGACAACATTAGTGTTAACTTTTAGATTAGTACACTCTTTAGTAGTGACAGATTCCAAAGACAACACAAGTATAATACAGTGTAATGTTTTTATAACATTTGTGATGAGATTAGAGTTGTAGACTTAGAAGTATATATATATATGATTTTTCAAATTGGGAGAAAAGGAGGAGAAATTATTGTCCATACTAAAAGGGCACCAAAATAAGATCTATTCATGACAGCTTGCCACCCACATAATTATAGCATTGAGAATTGAGAATAAACATCTGTATTTTATATCTACATCTAATCTGTATTCATAACTCCATTCTTCTATCCACCTACTCAGATTAGATTATCTGGGCTCATCCTAAAACTAATTAATAGCTATGTAACCTCTAAGTTTATGTTTTTTTATTTGAAAAAAAAAAGTAAGAAAGATGCAGATTAAGGGGGAAGAGGAGGAAGAGAAAAAAGAGAGGAGAAAAATATAGGCTATGCTCTAACTTGGTAGCTCTCAACTGGGGGTGATTCCATCTCCAAAGAACTTGGCAGTGACTGAAGACCTTTGATTGTCATGGTCGGTTGGGGGCTGGGGCTTCTACTGGAAAATAGTGGGTCAGGTATATGCACTGAACTATTTTACAATTCACAGGGCAGCCCCCCATGAGGAGGAATTACCTGGTTCAAATTTAGATACTGTCTCATGCAAATACTAACCTAGCCCACGTAACTTCTGAGATCGGAGGACACTAGGTACATTCAACAATAACAACAAAGTGGTAACGCTGGGAACTGGTGGATACACCACTTAGCTTCACTGTGGTGATCAAGTCACACTATGTTGTGTACACAGATGTGTATCAGCACATCAAGTTGTACACCTTAACTGTACTAAGTTTTTAGCTGTCCATTGCAAACCAATAAGATGAAAACAGTGGAAAACTGTCAAGGTTCAGAAACTCTGACTTAAAGGGAAATGATTTGAAGAAGGAATGGAATGAACCCTGGGAGAAACCCTTCCCCTGGTGTACCGGAGCCACCTGGTGCCACCTTCTGAGAGCACATTGTTCACAGCTCTGCCCTGCTTCCATGCAGTGGTTTCCTATCTCTAGGTTGGAATTAGCCATCCTGGGAGGATTTACACTATAAATGTTGACAAAGTACAAATTGAAACCACACACACAACATGGGTTTCTGGAGAGCTGGCTGTTAAATGTGTCGTATACCACCGTTCAGCACACTGCTTATCATATTGCAACTATAGTGTAAATGTTAGCTCTGATTACTGTTATCATGACACCCTCTCAAGCTGAGAAAAATCATTCAGGATTTTACTTTTTTCTTTCCCTATTTTATGTTCAGGTTTCATTTCTCCTTAAGACCCAATAATAGACCATTCCTATCCCTACTCTTAACTTAAAATATTAAGTATTTTAGGGTGTGAATCCTATCCCCCTATTTATATTAGATAGTCTGCAGTGACTTCCCGTTCCTTGGTGTGACTCTGCTCCCTTCCTGCGGCATCAGGGGCCCTCTAACCCCTCTCCGGAGCGCTGTGTAAGTCACAGCCCGGACTCAGACATGTACTGACGTCTACTCTGCTGTCTTCCCCTCTGTCAAACTGATTTGACCTACTATTCAAAGGTAAGAAAAACTAACCCCATCAAAATTTATTGATTCAAGTTTATTAGCATATGCCTAGACATTAGTTTTCAAAATTCATAAGCCAATGATTTCACTTTTTTTGTTATGAGGAGTCATATTGTTTCTGAGAGAAGTGTGTGCTGAAGGTTCCCATGCTTCCTAAATAAAGCAAAAAATTGCAATAGCTAATGTATCAAAATTGTGGTTATTTCAGGAGTAGGGATTTGAATATCTTTACCATCTACAATATAAACATTTCTGGTATACACTACATTTCAGAAGCTCAATGAAGAAGCACAAGAGTGGAATAGAAAAACAAATGTTCTATAATTTATTTATATGACACTCAAAATTATTTGGAAAAAATTCCATTTATTGTAGCATTAGCAAGTATCAGCTAGCACACAATTTATTTTGAGCCCCATTCAACAGAACCTAAAGATTAGCATCTCCACTGGCACTTTTATCAACAGAAAGCCTTATGAAGTCCCAGCCATACACGTAAAATGCAAGAATAAAGGTAGACTCTAGAGAAACGCATATTTCACAACAGAATTCCATTACTTAAATTGCTAAAATTGCACTCAATGGAGGAGGAAGTCACAAAAAGTGGGAGATTAATAATAAATCTAAAAATGTAATACCTGAATTAAAAACTCACAGTTGAAGGTGTCAAAATGTATTTAAAAACACTGGAAATATTTCCTAATTTAGTTCTATCAACCAGAGACAAGAATACACATATGTATATGTGAAGACATGTAAATGTAAATACACATTTATGGGCATATTATGTAAAGGAAGAATTTGAAAGTGACTATCAAGCTTTAAAACACTTACAAAAGGCCCTGCGCTGTGGCTCACACCTGTAATCCCAGCATTCTGGGAGGCTGAGGCAGGAGGATTGCTTGAGCCAAGGATTCTGAGGTTGCTGTGAGCCATGATAGTGCCAAAGCACTCTAACCTGGGCAACAGATGAGGCTGTCCCTCTAAACAAGACAAAGCAAAATACTCAGAGTATTATATATGTTTTTATCATGTCTTTGTGTGTGTGTATACATATCAGCACAGGCACATACACAGGCACACATATATTATATAGGCTTTAGCCTATAATCTAAACCCTAACCCCTACTACTAACCCTAACTTCTATCCCTAACTTTAACCCTATCCTTTAACACCTAACCCGTAACCGTGACACTAACATTTGTAACATTTGGACCCTGTTTTTTATATACATATTTAGTTAGGAATATACAAGGGTAGAAAAAGTATAAAAACATTAGATAGGTAGGAACTACTTTCCTGGACAGGTGGAGAAGGCAGGGCCCCCAATCCCCTTCTTGGTGCCTCCCACCTTAATTCTGTCGCAAGTGATTGTTCACACCTGGGGAGGAGGAATCACCCTACCAATCTACCAAACAGAACTTAGCAGGATGACTTTAAAAGGATGTAAAAGACTTTCTAGCTTAACAACAAGTAAAATAGAGTCTTGAAGGTGACCTAGAATAGCCTTAACACAAATTATCATGCCATTAGCTTAAATCTACAGTCCACCCTCCCCTCCACACCCCAAGTTCTCAGAGAGCCTCATGGGAATTCTGTAAGACTCTGGTGCCAAGGTGACCTCTGAGCCAGGTAGGCCTGGCCCAGGCCATATAAAGGAAAACTGCCAGCCATACTTTGCCATCGTCCATTTCCCTTGTCAACGGGGTTGTCCATTTGCTGTCTATGTGAACGTATCTTCCTCTCTTAGCCTCTATCTGTAAACCTTTCTCGTTCTCAGTAAACTTCATTTCATGCTTGCCTTCCTTAGGGGAGTCTGCTTATTTTCAACCAAGAACATTCTAAGGACAGAGGACTGAGGCAGCTGCCTAAAAGCCTGACATTCTAGGGGACAGGTAGCTGCTTAGAAACTCAACAAAGATGTGCACATACATAGGACAAGTAAATACTAACATTTATTACAGGGGCTACCTATGAGAAAAAGGTTTCCATTTTTGACAATGTTTTAGTTCTTTCATTAGGTTATGAAGTCCATCTGAATCTCATATAATAATATTTAGACATATTCTATCAAAACACTTTATAGTACATTGTATGCAGGACCATCAGGAAAAGAAATAAATTCTCATAGAACAGTATGAGTGAATATCATACATGGTGCAATTTTTGCTCATATCTTGAAGAATAAGCAACAATTTTTTAGAGTGGAGGGGAAGTGGGTTGATTGAAAAGCACTGAAGATAAGGAGAGACAGGAGATCAGTGAAACCCAAAAAGTGTGAAAGAAAGTGAAATATTTAAAAACAAGTGAATGAAAATTTCGTAGGGCCATCTACCTGGAGTCCTTGAAGCAGGAAACGCCAGTTAATGGCATAACCATAACTAAAAATAAAAAAAAGAAGAAAAAAGAAAAATAGTTAATGGGTAACCTGAATGGAGAAGTTGATGACAAAATGACAAGAACATTATATTTTCAATGCTCATCCTTTGGTGGGATAAAATCTGTAAGGTTTTATTGGTTATGTTTACAGTTTTATTATATGTACAATTTAGTCTGTATGAAAGACAACATCTGTCAGAGACTTGATGAGAAGAAAAATTCAGCATGAATAAAATGAGGATTTGTCCATCGTTTGTAGAAAAATGTGGGGGAACGAAAAGCCATTCTCCTAAGTTTAGCTCCAGAATGCTTAGAAGGAGGCGATGCATTTATGGCACAGTTCACTACATTTACTGCCATATATTTAGTGTACAGGGACATTAAATGATAATCATGATAATGAATTCTGAAGCCAGAATTTCCAGGTTTAAATTCTAGCTTTGAAAATTGCCACAAAAAATCCCAAGCAAGTTACAAAATTTCTGTGTCCTGTTTTATTTATCTGTAGAATGGGAATGATAACATTATCTACTACTGACTGGACAGGATTACTAAAAGAGTTAAATGAGTCAATGAACAAAGTGCTTAGTTTTTTTTTTTTTTTCTTTTCCTAACAAGTAATAAGCTCTCAAATAAAATTAGTTGTAATATATAATAAGTGTCTATCTTTATAATGTCTTTCAGGGACACAGTTTCGCTCATACTTTTTCCAGACTGCAGAAAGTTCATTCCTTTATTGTTTCCAACTAGAGAAATGAAATGGCCTTGACTACAGATACAGGGTCCATAAATGGCTTTTCCCTAAACTTACATAGAGGCCTTTTACAGACTAGCTATTAAAAAATGAGTCCCTTAGGATGATTATTTGGGCTTGTTTTTTATTGTTTTGTCTTGTGTTTTTAGTTAAGTGTCTATTTTAAGTTTGGGCTCATCACTTGATTCATATTTCCCATACATTTTTTAATCAAACTCTCATTTTTTAGGGTAATATTATTTTTAACAATATTCTTATAATTTTTGAATATGTAAAATTTTATTTTTATAAAAATATTATAAAGATAGGACAGAAAGTTTCCCTATACACCTTCCCAAGTTTCCTCTAAAGCTTTCATTACGTTACCATAACACAATTGCCAAAGAAAGAAAAATAGTGAAAAATAGAAAACAATTCTTTTCTGAATGTATTTATCTTCATTCATTCTTTACGAGGTTCTTGTTTCTAGTCCTTATCTTAAACATTGTTATTGTTATTAAATTTTAAGCTTTTTTAATTCTGTGAAGGCAAAAAGTGGAAAACTCATAAACACATGTATATGTGAAAATAAAACAAATTAAAAAAAAAAGAAAGAAAAATAGTGACTGAGCTCCAGACTTTATTTGGATTTCAGTAGTTTTTCCGTAACGTTTTCCTTTTGTTCCTGCCTCAGCCTCCCAAGTAGCTGGACCTACACATGCCCGCCACAACACCAAGCTAATTTTTCTATTTTCAGTAGTGACAGGGTCTCTTCTTCACCAAACTGGTCTTGAACTCCACTGGCCTCAGCATTCTAGGGTAACAGGCGTGGCCCACTGCATCCAGCCAAGAGTATATAATATTAATGCAAAACTATTCTGTCTTGCCCTCATATTGATATTTTGTTATAGTGATAATTATCAAAATGTACCATATAATCTACTCACATTAAAAAACAATACTCTGATTTTCAAAAATTGTGTTTAGGCAATCATAGTCCCTGGACTCTTTTTGTGCTGTCAGAGTGGAGTAAGCATTCACGCTCTTATACTCAATTCCTCACAAGCATAAATCCTTTCAAATGCAAGGAGTTTCTAAAAATAGTACCAGCCAGTAAGGATTAATCAGACTGTGCCCATGTCATCAGTTATTTATACACATTTTCCCAACTGAGCATCCCTACTGCCATAATGACCAGAACACATGCCATGCTCAGCTGCTGAGGCAAAGCTTACAAGCTGATTTTATTGCTTTAGACACATTGAACAACAGCAGAGCCATCAGCACAGTAGCATTAGAATGCCAGAAGTATATTCCAACCATTTGCAATGGGAAGCCATTCTACAGGGCGAATACATATCACACCTTGTGTCTTTCTCTTCTTCAAAGGAGTGTACAACACCAGCAAACTATACTTTGACAGCAGTGGTAAATTCCCTCTCCTAACCCAATTGCAAAGGATATCTGATTTCAAATTTAAGTTACATGATCACTAATCCCCATTAATGGTTTTGTAGTTAATCTCTGTGCCTATGAAACTCTGGGCATATTGAATTATCTTCCATTGACTGAGAATAAAAACCCTCATATTCATTACAAGAATGGTACCCTTTGGGGGAGGTTGGAATTCCAGACCCATTATAGAGTATTCCTACTTTTAAACCATAGTAATTGAATTTTTTTGCTATGAGTTGTTGAGTTAATTATTTGTCTTTTAAAAATCAAGGTGCTTTCAAATACACACACACACAAATGCACACACATATTTATTATACAGGCATTCCAGAAACCAAACTAAAAATGGAATAATGGAATAATTGGCTCTAGTTTGTAGATTTTAGTCTAAAACTTTTCTCCCTTTAGAAATTTCACAAATGCAATTTATACTTGCTGTTGTTGAGCTCATATTGTGATGATCTTAGTTGATCATCATTACAAGTAGTTATTTTCATATAGCAACTTATTGTCTGGAAACATAAGATCTCCGATTGATAGAATTACTCACAGTTATTCAATGTCACAGCCTCATTGTAGGAATTGACAGTATAATGAAATTTTAGAGTTATTTTATTTTTTTAATTAAACCATTGTTGTGTACATAAATGCAATCATGGGTTACAATGTGATAGTTTTATGTACAGTTTGAAATATTTTCATTGAACTGGTTGACATAGCTTTCATGGCGTTTTCTTCATAATTGTGCACAGACATTTATATTCTACATTTAGTAAGTTTCACCTGTACCCTTCTAATATGCACCATAAGTGTGGACCCACCAATTACTCTCCCTCTGCCCATCCCTCCCCACTCCCTTGCCCCCTTTCCCCATGTTCTTGTGCTATAATTGGGTTATAGCCTTCATATGAAAGCTATAAATTAGTTTCATAGTAGGGCTAAGTACATTGGATACTTTTTCTTCAATTCTTGGGATACTTTTCTAAGAAGAATATTTTCCAGCTCCATCCATGTAAACATGAAAGAGGTAAAGTCTCCATCTTTCTTTAAGGCTGCATAATATTCCATGGTGTACATATACCACAGTTTATTAATCCATTTGTGGGTCGATGGGCACCTGGGCTTCTACCATGACTTAGCAATTATGAATTGGGCTGCAATAAACATTCTGGTACAAATACCTTTGTTATAATGTGATATTTGGTCTTCTGGGTATATACCTAGTAGGAGAATTATAAGATCGAATGGCAGGTCTATTTTTAGATCTCTCAGTATTCTCCAAACATCTTTTGCAAGTCAAACATTTAGAAATTGACAATTAGATGTCACCTTTGGATGAGAAGACTGCTAAAAATATCAGATATCATTTTAAAAAATCACCACACCAATAAGATTTTCCTTTGTAGTTCTATTACCATGCTAAAAAAGGAAATAGGACATACATAATCTCTAATGATTTATTCAGAACCTGTTCTCTGTTTATTTTTTTCACTTAATCATCTGCTTACATTTCACTAAATATGTTTGCTTCAGAGCTAACAATATCTTATGATTTCATATCAAGACATACTTTTTAAATTCTGCTGATAATATGGTAGATAAAGATAGGATGTCTTCACTCTCAAATGAGAGCTGCTATTTTATCTATATCCCAGGGGGAAAAGGTAGAAAAAAATAAAATAGTTTATTGAACAACTTAGAGAAAGGAGAGCAGTTTTAAACAAAAACTATAGAACTGTAAACTAAGAAAATATACAACCTTAAAAAGATGGGAGAATATTAAACAAAATATATTAAATGTATGAATAAAAAGGTATTTATTACAAGACTACAAAAATAAAAGAGGTTATGAAACAAAACAGTATAGAGAGTAACAAAAGGAAAGTACCATGCCCAAATACACATTGAAGGATAATTATTTTTTAAATTCCTATATAGTAATTCACTAGAAAAACTTGATAAAGAACATATATTTCTGAAAATACTTCTCAAAATACAATAAGAAATAAAAATATGATTAATAATAATAATTAGTAAAATGTATATATAAATTGAATATTTTTTAAAATCCCCACACTAGTCAGATTTAGTAATCAATCTGTCTAAAATTTCAAGAAACATAACATCTCTAAAATGTATTTTATTATAAAAATTAAAAAGAAAACTCTCAATTTAATTGTTAGCATCCCTTAAAAGCTGGCATCAAAACCACACTTTGAGAGAATATGAACTGAAATAAAGTAAAAGTTTAATTCACACATGAAAAGAAAGAAATATGTTGTTTTTGCTTAGCTACTATGTGAGTCAATAATAACTCCCAACATAGCATATTATTATAATCTATTTATATAGTTATAAATTAGAAAAGAGTAAGAAAAAAATCAAAAAAAATACAAGGATTGATGTAGTATAAAACTGTCAATATAATTTATATGAATTGAGTGAAAGGAAAATAAAAACTTGAAAATTGTAATTCCTTTTATGGGCCAAAATAGTAAGTTAAATTATTTTAAAAATCCCTTTGATTATTTAATAAAGTAAAAAAAAAAAATAAAGAAGAAATAAAGAAAAACAAAATAGAACCTATAGTAGACGTTATGTTCAATTGTAGGTAAATTTCCCTGAAGATCACTTTAAAAAAGACAAAGTTAGCAAATATCAGCAGTATTAAAAATCCCCATCCAAAGAAAATAAGTAAGAAGAATAAGAATTTGAAGGGGTGGCTCAGTGCCTGTGGCTCAGCGGAGAGGGCACAGCCACATACACTGGAGCTGGTGCATTGGAACCCAGCCCAGGCCTGCCAAACAACAATGACAACTACAACCAAAAAATAGCCGGGCATTGTGGCAGGTGAATGTAGTCCCAGTTACTTGGGAAGCTGAGGCAAGAAAATCGCTTAAGCCCAGGAGTTTGAGGTTGTCATGAGCTGTGACTCCACAGCACTCTACAAAGGGCAACATAGTGAGTCTCTGTCTCAAAAAAAAAAAAAAGAAAAAAGAAAAAGAAAGAAACGAAAAACAGAGAATTTGAAGGGAAAATATCACAATAACTAACTCACAGAATCAATAAAACCTTAGAATAAATAAGAGAATCAATAAAGCTGTCAACTACAAGATGAATCAATACATTTTAGTACCATTTCTCTCTACTACAATAGCACAGTAGAAGATTGTTAGAAACTAATGTTTACATTTGCAAAAAATTAATCTATGAATTTTCTTGGGTTTAATTGCCCAAAAACACTTTGGAAAAAAATGGAATTCGTGAACAGAAATAAATGCCCTCCATACACATAAAAATAAATGTAAAATATTAAATATAAATGTGAAAATTAAAATATATATATATTTTTTCTGATATACTGCAGAAAGGTATGTGAACACAAAGCTAGATGAGGCCCATACCAATACATCAGCCATACGGGCACCCTAATCTTAAACTTCCAGCTTCTAAAACCTTGAGAAATAAATGTTTGATGTTTAAGTCTATGACCCAGTCTATGATCATTTATTATCGAAGCTGAAATTAATAAGACACAAAAGGACAGACCAAAAGTACTTTTTAAGAAAAAGAAAGATATGCTGTTTCTCTAGAAATTAACAAAATGTACGCCAACATATCATTGAGATAAGTAATGTCATTATCAAATCAGCAAAATTAGAGAGATGAGTCACTGAATGATTTAAATAGAGTCTTATTTTTTCCACTCCAAATCAGAGGTGAAATGTAGGAATGGTACATAGAAACCATTTCGTTTGTGAAAAGGTCAAAGTCACAAGCAATTTATTTTAGAAGTTAAGTGAGTTGTATCATATAAATTGTGGTGTTATTGAGATATACTCACTGCATAGCATAGTTTGAAAATACGGTGGGATTTTGCCATGTGCAAAGGTTACCCAGGTAAATTATACGACATAGAAAATCAGAGGAGAAACCTTGCTCCCTATGGACCCAAGTGAATCTAAGAGGGAAAACGGAGTAGTACAATCCAATATATAATAACAGAACATAAATGAGTAATGTGTTCATGCCATGTAACAAAAATAAATATTGAACAAAAAATAAAGCAATTTCTTCCATTGTATGCAAAATAAATTAAACAAAGACTAGCATAAAAATGTTCCTTATTGTAGTAAATAAATACTCTCTCTTTCTGTCTGTCTCTCTCTCTCACACACACCCTCAAGCAGAATTGTATAGGTGATAAAGGTACATGCATATACAATACAGGAACAATAATTATATTTAATTTTTATTTATTACTTTACATATAAAACAAGTACATTTGAATAAAGTGAGGCACAAAAACATTAACATTTTTGCAGCTTTGCAATGATAATTTCAGAGTTGTCTACCCTGCTTAAAGATTTCATGCTCTCATGTTCCTTGAAAATCTAGTCTTTTGATAGCAATAAGTGTGTGTTAGAAGACTATTTTTCCAAAATATTTCTCTTGAGTGTCACTGTATACTACTGTCCTACCTTAAATCTCCATTGCCAGAATAAAAATAAAATTGAACAAACTAAATATAATTCTTTGCCTGGTTCGACCTTCCAAGTTACCAGTTCAAATTTGGATGAACTTTTTGGATCAATTTTTTTGTAATCAGAATTTTTTTTTTTTTTTGGCCAGGGCTGGATTTGAACCCACCAACTCTGGCATATGGGACCAGCGCCTTACTCCTTTGAGTCACAGGCACCTCCCAATTTTATGGTCCTGACATTACCCGTAAACTAAGCAAATTTTATTTGTGCTCTATTATGGCCTGCCAATGCATCGATTACTGCTATATTGATTTGGAGTTAAAGGACTCAACTCGGGCCCCTGGAAGTCCAGGTCCTGATGTCTCTCTCAAGGGCATGGCAATTGGCCTCAGTTACATGAATTGTAACAGCTGCCTCTCTCTCAAGGGAACTAAGACGCGCTCCAGTGAGACTGGTGTTTGGGACCTCCATGGCTATTAACCTTTTACTGAGGCCCAGAGTTGCAGTGTTCCAAAGGCAATGTGAACATGACTTGCCTGAAGGGGAGCCATTAACTTTTCCTATCTTTTCTACCATTTCTTTTCACACTGGCCAAATGCAATATAGTAGTGGGCTCTAAAATTTATGAGGTATATGGTCTAATAAATTTACTTAGTTTTTCTGTGACCTACTTTTATAAATGTATTGTATTGGAGATTTCACAGGATATAATGGTGAGGGCGTAGGCTACAGTAATCTTACTCTGAATGCTCAGAATCAAACAGTATTTACTTCAAAATAGTTATCTCATAGGCAAAGGAAACAAAACAGTCACAGCAAGAAAAGAACATTTCATTGAAAATGATCCAGAGGTACCAGGCATAGGCTTCTCTCCCCTAATACCACTGGGCCTCACAGGATATATGAATATTTTGACTCCAGCAAACTCAAAATCATCTCGTGATGGATTTCTCCTTTGCTAAGCTGTCCACACCGCTCCCCAACAGTAGAATCACTTCCAGGTCTACCAAAACCAAGTACAAATACAGTTGATATAATAATGCTAATGTGCTATTTCATCCCGCCTTCAAAATAACTAATAGATTCATGATTATGGAGCATCGTTCATCTCTAGTTGACCTATTCTATGGCTCCAGCTAAGAGTCACCATCATGCTTCAGGCTGATTGGGATACAGGCATGTGGTCAACCTGGTGTTAACAACAATCAGTACATGCAAGAAGGAAGGAAAAGGAAAGCTCATTTTATTTTCATGGGAAAAGCAATCCAAGGAAAAAAGAACCTGACTTCTAGGGGAAACTGGCAGCGCATGCTCCACAAAAAAGGGGGGTTTTAAACATATGTGTTACTGATTTATCCTTACCTCTATTTTGAGTAGGGTTGGGGGAAATCTATGAATATTCATGGAGGAAGTTAGGCAAGTGCACAGTAGATAAACAGATATAACAGACATGTCATGTTTACTTTGAGGTGGAGTCTTAGCACTAAGGTGAGGTGAAATTTCCCCTTTTATGTCAAAAGGTGGCTATAGGACACAAAGATAATTTGTGTCCATTCTTTATAAACTGGCTGAAAAAAAATGTTTATAAGATTGATCCTCTGTCCAATCCAGGTTTTGGTAGGACCTTCAGGCAAGGGAAGGTGGTTGCCACTTGGTATCCAGGCAGCCATCAGGGTCGGTTGGAAAATTTTCTAGTGTGGTTGTTTTGAAAATCTTTTTAGGAGCTGGCATCCACTTAATTACAGGAAGGAAAACTGACAATTAATAACATTGGGTATATAACTAATTAATTCCTCACACTGCTAGTCATAAGATTCTGATTTTAGGATATGTCTTATTTTAGCCATGAGTCCATTTCATCTATCTTTTGGGGTATATTTTAACACCAGACTAGCTATAATTAACCCATGTTGTTCAATATTTTTTAATAATAAAATATGCTTGAGGTTAAATTCAGTATGTATTGAATTAAGTATCTAGGCAACAAAATTTTTATGAAGTAAGTCTATGAAGTTGTATATGGTTTATTAAAAAGCAAAAAAAGAAGAAAGTCAAATAATTATCCTTCTACTTTCTTAATGTGACACTTTCAAAAATCAAATTAATTTTGGAAGATATTTGCATTAGTTTTAATTAGGCAAAAAAAAGGTAACATTACAAATGTTTTAGAATCATTTTCTTCTATAAGTTTTATTCCACAAATTTCAGCAAATGTTTATAATATTACAGTCTTTATCTATATGAGTAAACTTTGGACAAACTGATGGACTTTAAGATTAAAAATAAGAAGAAACCTTTTTTGGAGATATGGTCTTGCTGTCTCACCCAGGCTGAGTGGAGCGGCACAATCAGAGTTCACTGGAAATTCCTAGGCCTAAGCGATCCTTCCACCACAGTTGCCCTAGTAGATAGGACTATAAGAATGTGCCACCATGCTTGGCTAATTCTTTTCTTTTCTTTCTTTCTTTTTTTAAAAATAGAGATAGGGTCTCACTGTGTTGCCTAGGCAGGTATTGTACTCATAGCCTCAAGCAATCTTCCCTCTTTGGCCTCCCCAAATGCTAGAATTCCCAGCATAAGCCACTATGCCCCATTGGAAAACAAACACTTTTTAAAGAAAAGAAATCAACTTCAGTGATAACAAACCTATATGTACGTATAGCTCAACTTACCAAATGAAAGGCAATAGGGAGTTTTCTGAGGAAGCTCAGAAATAGACTTTTTAATTCAATGTAATATATTTTTACTATGTATTATTTGCAGTTCTAACACATTAAAGATATTTTATATAACTATATTTCATCTATTACTAGGAATTTAAATGTAAGTCAAGAGTAGATAATTTCCAGTTTGCAAGACAACTCTGAACTTATTTTCACTCAGTTCAGTTGACAGTTGCCAGAAATTCCTAATCCCATTTGTATCCTGCTATTGCCTGAATACGTGTATCCCGCCCTCAAAATTTTATTTGTTAAGACTAAATCACCAAAGCGATGGTAATAGGAGATAGAGCCTTTTGAAGGTAATTAGGGCATGAGGGTGGATCTCTCAGAAATTGAATAAGTGCCCTTATAAAAGAAGCCAAACCAAGCTCCCTTGTCCTTTACACATGGGAGGATGCTGCTAGAAGGCACCATCTATAACCAGACCCAATCTGCTGGTGGCTTGAGCTTGGACTTCACATCCTCCGGAACTTTGGGAAATAAATTTCTGTTGTTTATAAGCTTCCTAGTTTATGGCATATTTCAGAGCAATGCAATTGATGCATCCAATTGATAAAAAGCATACTTTATTAATAATCATAATAGATCACATCCCAGGAATTATTTTACCTTGAAGGGTCATGCATCTCTCTTCCTTTGTCTGTTTCTTTGAGTATATAAAGGCCTCTATTTATCTTGTTGACCATATTCCTCTTTCTTCTATTCCCTTATAATTTGTTTTTCTTTTATAATACAAAACAAACACATGTGTGTTATTGGAAAACATAGTAAGTTGTCTATTCCCAAAATTAAAAATACAACAATAATGATACTTAATTTTTCTCTTTAAAGAAGCAAAACATGCTTCTCTTCTTCCTGAAATTGTAAGACTTTTTCCCAATGCTAAAATCATTCTGGATAGGCAATAAATCCCACTCACCACCATTCATTGGCCAAAGTATGAAATCTTGTGCTTTAAATTAAAAGCTAATAGAAAATTATTCACCTATATATTGATATCCTGATTTTTTAAAATGTTCTCTTTTGGGGTTATAGAAGAAAATAGGATGGAAGCAGAAAAGTAGTTGCCAATCATATTTCATAGAAGGAAAGTTCTCATCCCTCTGACTATCCTCAATGTAAGATGGAACTTAAGAACAGTGGTCAATATCCACTTTCAAAACTTCAAGAAATAAAGATGAGAATAGAAGCTGCAAAGGTCATCAGCCTCCTTTATAAGCCAAGCTAAACCTCCGAGGATTCACATTTCACTTTAATCCTTTCTCATGTCCTGATTTAAGTATCTAATCAATGACTCAATCAACAATATTAAAGATCTACTGTGTGTTGGATGGCACTTGTAGCTCAAGGAGTAGGGCGCTGGCCCTATATACTGGAGGTGGTGGGTTCAAACCCAGCCCTGGCAAAAAAAAAAAAAAAAATCTACTGTGTGTATAGCATTATTTTAGCAACTCCAGGCACACCCATCTAAAAGAATGTCTACATCAGCAGATAAAGTATTTTCAGTTGCAGAACAATAAAATATTTGTCAATAATAACTGAATGAATAGCAGTATTGAGGAAAATTTAAATTAAACCTATGTAAGGTGGAGTGTCAGATTGTGGTACATATAACATTAGATGAAAGGCAAAAGCATTTATATATAATGTGTCATCACATTAAAACATTTACTTTTTTCAAAATACCCAAAATGCAATCACTCTTTAATCACACATATGAAGAAAAATTTCAAATGTATTTTAAAACACTCCGTGATATCTTAACATCTTTTATAGTAAACATACTTAACTATGAAGGAGATATTAATTACAAAAGGGAGCATGAGATTTTTAAATTACAGTATACATTGCCTGTAGGCTTCATCTAACAGTACACACAGCATTTAAATATTCACATGCCAAAACCTCTTTTCCCACAAATTTAAATGAACACAGTACAACATATTAAGTACTTACACACGTAATGCACATACAAATATAAATATCATTTCCAGTGTTTCAGTTGGTAACCTATATATTTTTCCAATATTGTATTTCACCTTAGTAATTGTCCAAAGAGTGTAGCTTTGTATCTAACAATGTTGAAAAATACTACTTATCTCATAATCACCTGGCTGCCCCTACCCCTGCCAAAAAGAGTTGGAACTTTCCCCTTATTGTTACTACAGTTCTGTGATTTCTCTATTGGGCATTGAGTGAGCAATTTTTAGTGAAGAGTACAATCTATCAGCTGCTTTACTATATCACATTATAACTTAGGCTCTATTTTGTCAGTTTTGCAACAGTATTTTGAATTCTGCTGGGGAATGTGATATCTCAAGACAATTCTGTACTTTTGCAAGCTATCTCTTCAGTTTAAAAGTGTTGTCAGAGGAAGTATTATTTGGAAAAGTCAGTCTGAATTATGCTGCTGCAAATCTGTGCTGCACAGCTAACACAAATTGATTTACCACAAAGTTCACTGCATTCCTAAGACATACAGCCATTAGAGCAGCTTAGAGAAATCATTGTTTGCAATTGATACATTTAGAGACAGCCTGAGAAACTCTCAAAATAAAGCTCTAATAACACTTCAATGCATTTAAGATACATTTTTATTACTAATTTGGAAGGAAAGGAAATGTTCCCTCTTTAAGTAAAGTGGCATTATTAAAACATATAAATTATGTACAATTGCTATTGCCTCATAGAGAACTAGAGTTCTAAAACATATATGGCTCCTTGAAAAAAAAAAAAAATTGGACCCAGGGCATTTTTAGTCAAAAAATGATGGTGGGTTTGACAAGTAAATTTCAAAATATGGATTGTTAAATCTTTTTATTTTGTGATTCCTCTGTACATTCTTAACATTGGGGATACGTGCATACTGCACACATGAAATCTCTTTAAAACCCAGTGACACTGTGTAGGTAAGTCACTGGACTGTGACCTCAGGTACAAACACAGAGGTACTTGGCTTCGGACCAGAGCGCACCATTTTCTGTTTGCCTGTCCTCTTTACCCATTAAAGAAGGATGCAGGTGCGAATGCAGTATCCCAAAGAGCTTACACAGTTGTGGGATTAAAAGGATGGCAATTTATTAGAAGAGTGTATAATAATTAACTATTTTCCTCTTACTTTTACTTTTTTGCTTGGGGCTCCTTTTTCCTTGTTAAAGGAGTTGCAACATCTAAAGAAAATAGGGGAAACAGCCCAAGAGTTAGTTGACTAGGTTGTTATTTTAGTACATGCTTTAAAACAGGCTCTCAGAAATTAATAATTTATTATTAATAATGCTCTTATTTGGAGATTTTGCCAATTCCAAAATGTAAATAACCCACCATGCCAGTTTCAAGCTGCCAACTCAATATCACTGAATGTGTGTTCCTGGTAAAAAGGTAAAGCAACACATAATGGGCCTTAAAGCTGTCTCTAAAAAGAAAAGTGGATTTTTCTAATTCTAGGTCATCCTGAGTGTCCCCTTCAGAGAATGCAGTTAGTAGAGAAAGAAAGCTTTATCATTGGGTTAAATGGTAACATTGAGTTAATATGGACAATATGGATGATGGAATAGATCCTTGGACTAGAACAATGTAAAAAGGACAAAAAAGATTTCAATTATATCAATACCTAAGGAACATCCCTAGTTGTATGTGATAAAAGACAATTCATCATTCTGGGAACTATCTCACTCTTAATGCTGACTGAATTTTCAAAAAACAAAAAATAAAGGGAAGATTATTACTTAGTACTGTTTAAAACTTTAACAAGAGCTGTTTTGCACATAGGAAAACAACATTATCAAGGACAACATTATCATGGCATTTTAGTTTTCAATAAAATTATTTCTATCGGCCATTGGTCCTGTCCATAAACTCTTCTCCATAATACATTACACTAACATGCATTTCACTCTCAGTGCTACTGAGAATGTGCTCTTTTCCCTACTTAAGCTTCCACTCTCACTGTTCCATGGAAAAGCAAAGGGAAATGATCACCATTTTCCTTACTCCACTTCGTGTTTAAGATTACCAATGTGGCTTATTGTTTGAAGAAATTTCAAATTAATAGAAAAATTGACTAGAAAATACACAGAGTTCTCATATACAAGCCCTTCACCAGCCAGCCATCATTTACTCAATTATTAACCTCTTGCATTGGTATAATAGGTTTATTTAAATTGGTGAATCAATACTAACACATTATTATAAATGAAAGGTTATGGTTTGCATTAGCTTTCACCATTTTTCTGTTTTTGTTTTTGAAAGTGTTAAGGATGCACAATTTTTTTTAATGTGCATTGCTTTTTTAATGCTTAAATTGTGGCTATGAGTGTTGCAACACCCAGATGGGATTCATTGTATCTGTTAGTAAGTTTTGCTCTCCACTTCTCCCTCCCTGCTTTTCCATTAAGTTTTACATTCCTCTGTGCATATGGGGACATATAAGTTAGTTCTAGTTTAACAGAGAGTGCATGTGGTATATGCTTTTTCATTCTTGGGATACTTTACTTAGGATAATGGTTCCCAGTTCCACTCAAATTGTTGCAAAAGGCATTAATTTATTCTTTTTTATGACCAAGTAGTACTCCATGGCATACGCATACAATTGTTAATCCATTCATGAATTGATGGGAACTTGGGTTGATTCCACATCTTTACAAATGTGAATTGTGCTGCAATAAACATTTGAGTGTAGAGTCTTTCTGATAAAATGGCTTATTTTCCTTTGGAAAGATTGATACCCAGTAGCAGAGTTGCTAGATCAAATGGTAGGTCAATTTTTAGTTTTTTGAGGAATCTCCCCACTGTTTTCCACAGAGATTGCGCTAACCTGCAGTTCTACCCGCAGTGTATAAATATTTCCTTTTCTCTGTATCTGTGCCAGCATCTCTTGGTTAGGTATTTTTTATAAGTCTTTATAGCCAGGTTAAGGTGATATCTCATTGTGGTAAAATTTGCATTTTCCTGATGATTAGTGACATTGAGAATTTTTTGCATATGTTTATTGGTCATTTGTCTATTTTATTTTGAAAAGCTTCTGTTCATGCCTTTTCCCGCTTTTTAATAGGGCTATTTGTTTTTGTCTTGCTGATTTTCAGGAGTTCTTTGTAGTTCCTGGATACTATGTCTTTATTGAATGTATAGCATGTCAATATTTTCTCCATACTACCCAAAATGATTTACAGATTTAATGCACTCCCTTATCAAAATACCAATGTCATATTTCACTAACCTAGAAAATTAATTCTGTGCATCATTTTGGACCAGAAAAGAGGTTGAGTAGCCAAAGCAACCTTAAGCAAAAAGAACAAATCTGGAAAGATCCCATTACCCAACTTCAAACTATGCTACAAGATTATAGTAACCCAAACAACATGGTGTTGGTACAAAATAGACAAATAGACCAATGGAAGGAAATAGAAAACTATGATGTAAAACCATCATAGCCAGCTGCTCTTTAACAGGACAAACAGCAATGGTACTCTGGGGAAATGAAGCCCTATATAATAAGTGGTGCTAAGAAAACCGAATGGCCACCTGCAGAATAATGAAACAGGACCCCACCTCTAACTACTCACAAAAATTAACTCAAGATGGTCAGAAGACTTTAATATGAGAAATGAATACAGAAGAATTATGAACAAAATTGTAGAAAAAACTCTTCTAGATACCACCTAAGCAGAATTTATGACTAAGACCCCAATGATAATCACAGCAACAACAAAAATTTTGTTGCAATAAACCAAAATTTTTCCACATAGCTAGGGAAATATGGTTTAAGTTATATAGCTAAATGGCTTTTGAGAAATGCATAAGGTCAAATTTCCAGCATTATAGTATCACATGGAATCATTTCATTTAAAAATCATCCATGCTCTACCTATTTATCTCTCCTTTTGCCCTCTGAGCCCCTGGAAACCAGACATTTTTACCATCTGTTTAGTTTTTCCTTTCCCAGTATATAGTTGAAATCATTCGGTATGCCGCCTTTATAGATTGGCTTATTTATTTAGAAATACGCGTTTAAGTTTCCTCCACATTTTCTACTAGCTTAATAACTCATTTCATTTTATTGATTAATAATACTTCCCTTGTTAAGGTGTACTACAGTTGTTTTCCCATTCCCCCTTTGGAAGTACGTCTTGGTTGCTTCTAATTAGCAGCAAATATGAACTAAGTTGCTGTAATTATTTATGAGAACATTTTTGTTTGGACATAAATTTTAACTCATTCGAAAAATTTACCAAGGAGTACAATTGTTGGATTACAGAGTTAGCCTATTTTTAACCTAAGAAACTGTCTTCAAAGGGGCTTATATGCCCCCCACCTCTGCTAATGAATGAGAATTACTGTTGGTCCACATTTTCAGCAACATTTAGTGTTTTATTGGTGTTTTATATTAATGTCTTTGGCTATTCTAATAGATGAGTTTTAATTTTCAGTTCTCTACTACGTAAGATATTGATATTGAATTTCTTTTCATTTGCTTGTTTGCCTTCTGTATATCTTCCTAGGTAAAGTGTCTCTTCAGAGTTTTTGTCCATTTCTTTTTGGTTGAGTTGTTGGTTTTTTACGGTTGAGTGGTAGGAAACTTTGTATATTTTGAATACCAATCCTTCATCAGATAAATGCTTTGCAATTTATTTTGCCCCATTCTGTAGCCTCTCTTTTCATTCTCTTAACAATGCTTTTGGCATAGTAGAAGTTTTTTTTTTTTTCAATTTTGAAATTTTAATGAAATTCAAATTGTATTTTCTTTCATGGATTATGTTTTTCATTTTTCAGTTTTTGTTGAGACTAACACTTATATATTCCCATTTACAACATTCCCAATGTGCAACACATAGTTACCTTTTATGCCTTTTATATTTTAAAATGGTTTTAAATTCTCAGAATAGTTGCAAATAAAAACAGAGATTTCACATATCCTTCCCCAAGCTTCTATTAATATCATCATTTTGCATAACACTGATACATTAATCAAACCATGAAACTACATTGGTATTTTACTCTGAACTAATCCACAGACTTCATTAAGGTTTTTTCAGTAGTTTTTGAATCAAAATCTTCTTCTGTTCCAGGATCCAATCAAGGATACTAGGTTACAGGTTATTTTCCTCAGATTTATAACTGCATGTCAACCTTTATTTTTATGCATTACATACTTTTGAATAATACTGGTCAGGTATTTTGAAGAATATCTCTCAGGTTGATTTTGATGATGATTTCTCATGACTGGATAGCATTTATAAATTTTAGGGAAGAATAACAATCAGAATGGAAATATGCCCTTTTCCACTACAGCATATCTGAGGATATATGCATCAAATGATTTATTATTGGCAAATTTAACTTTGATCATTTGATTATACAGGTGTCTACGTGATTTTTCCATTTTAAATTTGCTATGTTCCTCTACAATGGACTGAATGTTTGTATATATCTACTTAAAATGTATCTGTCGTAGTTCTAACCCCCACCATAATCTATTAGGAGGTGGGGCTTTGTGAAAGTCATTCTGTTTAAATGAGGTCGGGAGAGTACAGCCTCCATGATGCGACCAGCACCTTGACAAGAAGAGGGAGAGACAGCAGTGTCAACTCTCTCTGCCATCTGAGGGCACAGCAAGAAGGGGACATTTTCAAATCAAGAAGAGGGCCCTCACCAGACATCAATCATGCTGACACCCTAATCTCAGACTTCAAGTCTCCAGAACTGGGAGAAATAAATTTCTGTTGTTTAAGCCATGCAGTCTGTGGTACTTAGTGCTGACAGCCTGAGCAGATGAAGTAATTAATACACAGAAATAAAGTGTTGCTATACCACATATCCAAAAATATAGATGTGCTTTTGGAACTAGATAGAAGCTGGAAGAGTTTTGTGGTATATGCTAGAAAAAGCCTACGTTACTGTACATGGGCTACAGACGAGTCTAGTGGAAACTCAGGAAGAAGGAAGGAAGTTAGAGGTAAAGCTTCCATCTTTATATAAAATACATAATTATGCACAGAATATTGATAGAAATATGGATAGTAAAGGCCATTGTTAGATCTCAGATGAAATGAGAATCATATTACTGGACAATGATGAAAAAGTAATTACTGCATCCTGGATGTGCACTAAAATTCCTAAGTTAAAAATGAATCTTCAATGTGGTAGTATTAAGAGGTAGGTCTTTTAGCAGGTGATTAAGTCTTGAAGGCAGACCCCTCATGGATCGCATTAGGGGTTTTATAAAAGACTGGAGGAAGTTTTAAGTTCCCTTTAGTCCTTCCTGCCAAGTGTGCATGCTCCAAAAGGTGCCATCCTAGAAAAAAGACCAGATCCTCAGCAAAAGCGAAATTTGCCAGTTCCTTTATCTTGGCCCTCCCAGAATCCGTAACTCTGAAAAATTAAATTCCTGTGATTTTTTTTTTTTGATTACCCAGTCTTATATATTTTACTATAGTAGCAGGAGCAAACTAGCAGACTAAGATAATGGTTCTTGTTATAAAATGACAAATAATTTGTCTGAATTGCATTCAAGGGGGTAGTGTTTTGGAGAAAATTGTGAACAATTAACTTGAATATTTAGCTGATAAGATTTCTAAGATATTTACACTTGGAAGATATAGCTTCATTTGTCTTATATTCTTATAGTGAAATGCTAAAAGAAATACATGAGTTGAAGAAGGAATTATTAAGCAAAAAGAACTAGGACTTAAAAAATTGGAAAATTCACAGTATATCCATATTGCAGGAAACACCAAGAGTATGGCTGAATATCCCTTTTTGGTGAGGAGATTAGTATGGGTGTGGAACACAGGCCTTGTCCTGTAGCAGGGGGGACACACTGCTAGTTTGAAGAGACAGGAACAAAATGAAGGAAGACTGCCAGACTTCTTAGACCCAACATTAGTGGACCACAGTGCTACTTGGCTGTGAACATGCACTAATCTTTAAAACAAGGAAAGAATGACCCCTAAGACAATTTAGAAACCATTAGGGTTCCCAAAGGAGCTCTAAAGGTGGGGTTATTAGTGGCGGTGTGTGGTAACCACTCCCCACTCCCATGGGTTCTGAAAGCAAAGCATAAAACCAAAGAAAATTATTCTTGAACCTTAAATATTTGCCTTGTGAGGTTCTTTCAGGACCTATTACTTCTTTTCTCCTTTTAGTTTCTCTCTATTGGAATAGGAATGTTTAGCCTATGCTTGTCTCACCATTGCGTTTTGGAAGAGCATAACTTATTTGTTTACTCAGATTTATATACTCTTGGTGAGAAAGTCTTAGGATGAATCACATCAGCAGTGTCTCTCCTATCTAATGTCATAGATGATATTTAGATGAGACTTTAGACTTTGAGTGCATTCTGGAATAAGTTAAGACTTTTGGGTCTGTTGTAACAAAATAAATCCACTGTATGTGAGAAAAATATGACTTTGGGGAGATTAGGACAGAAAGATATGTCACCAACTAAATAATTCTTGTTCACTTAAAATTAATATAGTGAAGCCCTAATCCACAAATGACAATATTACAAGGTGAAACCTTTAGAAGTGAATTAGGTTCTTAGATGAGATCATGAGGGTAGAGACACCATGTTGGGACTGTGTTCATGTAAGAAGAGGAAGAGACTCCAGACCTTCCTTTCTCTACCATGTGAGGATATAGTAAGAAGGAAGAGTGTCGTCACCGGCAAGTCAGGAAGAGGGCTCAGCAGAAGCAAGCCATGCGGGTTCTGTGATCACAGACTTCCATTCCTCAGAATGGTGACAAATATATATTTTTTAATTAAGCCACACAGTATATGGCATTTTATATGGCAGCCGGAGTAGAATAAGATATCTTTACTTTATCTGTAGAAGTAACTTAATTCAGGTGTCACTTGAGGAGAGATAATTAAACTCTACCTCTTGGAAAATTATCAAAAAATATGTGGACATGTATTACAGTACCATAGTAATGTAATTAATTCAAAAGAAATCCTTTGAGGCTATGCAAATATTTAGTATCTTTTTAAAAGTTCCATCCACTAATTTTAGCATTCATCTTTTCCTCAGGCAATTATTACCATAGTGTTCTAATGGTGATTTCATATGTTTTTCATTCCTTTTGTATTTGTTATTTGGAATTCTTTTGTAGAGAAGAATTCTATCATTTATTTATTCATCCAATTATTTGTATTAGAATTATTTAATGTATGTTTATTTTATTATTTGGATAATAATCCAATATTACGGCTATTTTGCTCCTCAAATTATACAGTTATTTTAATACTAAAAATAATATATTTAATGTTTCAGTTTTTTGCACATTTTCATTCAATTTAAACATCTTTGTTTACTATCTACTTCTCATTCTTCTAAACTTTGTTCAAATGTTACCTTCACTAGCCATCTGATTTAAATCATAGATTTGGTTTGAAATGTCCTCTCTCTGAACCTTTATAGTATGATGGGCATTTTTTAAGCTATTGATCCACTTTCTGTCTTTCTCACTCAGAATCTGGCTGTTTTATATCTGCAACCTTGGCATCTCAAGGACTGCCTAGAGCAATATATGCACTCAATATGTCTTTTAAAAATGAATTTAATTGTTAATGTGAGGTAATGGAATGGAAGCAGTGCACTTGGACCATTCTTTCAAGTTTTGCTATGCAAGACAAGAAAGAGCCACTCATCAGAGAGGGATTTGAGTTAAGAGTATAATTCATTTTTATAGATGGAAATAAAATTAATATACAAAATGCACAGGGTATAAGCCGAGGAGGAAAGAAGTTGGAACACAAATATTTGCTGTGACTAACAAAGTAAAGCTCTGGAAGAGGTAAAGGAAACAAGATCACAAGGAATGGAGGGGATGGCAGAGATGTTATCCTTGGTTAGTGGAATAGGTAAGCATGACTTTATATGTGATTGCAGGTGGAAGATAATAGAAAAATTGAGTCATTTCCAAGAAGAGATGTTGCAGTTAAAGAGAAGATAATATAACATGCTGGGAGGAAGGTGAGGTTTTAACTTTGCTGCTTCAATTTAATACTTCTAGGTTACCAAAAAGGGAGCCATTGAGAAAGAAGTGTGAGTACTCACCTTAGTTAGACACACTGATTCTTCCAGGTATTGCAAACTGTATCCCTACTTTAGATTAGAAATCTTGCTGGAAGAAATTTTACCAATCCCTAACTGGCTCCTGCATCACATTTTGGAAATACTTCATTTTAGCACAAATGCTATATCTTTATACCATTGTGCTCAGTTCACATCTAACTTACCAATTATATATCTTACAATTTTTCCCCGTCTGAATATGAACCATATCTTATTTATAATTGTATCAAGATGCTAGGACAGGACCCTGAATATAGTAGGTTTTAAAAATAATTTAAAAATACATATTTAAAAATAAAACATAAATTGTGTACATAATTATATAGCATACACTTACAGGGTAGGTGTTTTGCTATATCCCTAACTTTTAAAACAGTACATGAGGAAAGCCAAAGCTAAAAATCTATTTGTTAAATGAATGAAACACTATGATCAGAAATTCATATGGGTCTTGAATTCGCAGCTCAGAGGCATAAAGAGCTCTCCATTCTCTGTCTATACCAACATTTAAGGAAGAACAATAATGTATTTCACTATTTAAGGAAGAGAAAACCAATTTTCATTTTAATGAATGTGATTGAAAATATGCCATATTTGAAGAACAAACTTAAATGTATTCTAAAACAATCAAATAAGTTGCTCCTAATGATTGAGAAAAGTATTGCACAGGAGAAAACTCAGTGGCTAGGACGCCAGCCACATACACCGGATGGCTGTTGTGGGGGGCGCCTGTAGTCCCAGCTACTTGGGAGGCTGAGGCAGGAGAATCGCTTGGGCCCTGGAGTTTGAAGCTACTGTGAGCTGTACCGCCACGGGATTCTACCTAAGGCAACAGCTTGAGACTCTGTCTCAAAAAAAAAAAAAAAAAAAAAGAATTAACCAATAGTAAGTACAAGAACTTCAGCTAAGACAGATTAAGCACCAGTATTTTAAATGTTGCCAATGCTGTTTTGTAGGAAAGAGTACAAAATAATGTCAATTCACATTTTAATAGCTTGTATTGTTCAAAAGTATTTTCCTTATTCTGGCAGGTTAAAAACAAACAAAGAAACAAAATCCTCCTCCTTGAGTAAAGCAAGGTTTGCCATAAATGCTGGGTAAGAGTTAAGGCTAACTTAAACCATTAAGTCTGAGTAAAGAATTAGAGGAAGTACAAATTTCTCCTTCGTATAAATATTTTTATCTTTCCAGGGAAGGATCAAAAGATTTAAGAAGAGACGGAATACAGATTTGGGGTATGTCCAAATGGCATTTTGGTCCACATTCCAAAATTATACTATCACTTAGTCAAGATAATTCATGTGCGTGAGATTTTTTCAGAGAAATCTTTCTGTCTTTTTCAAAAATATTCTATAAATTTTAATAAAATTCCTGAGTTCCAACAATAACATAAAACATACTTCTTACTAATTTTATGTTTATATGTATCGTAATGCAATTAAAGTTTACCTTTGTCATTGAGTCTGGAAAATTGTGTTTTCATGTTATTATTTTATTCTACGTTAAAATTACATCTCAGGTACTTAGTATTTGATGAAATTTCTGAGCCTCCATTTTCTAATCTAAAAATTGGAGAGGTTATTTATTTGAAGAGTCTATTGAAAAATTAAAATAATTATGTAGATTAGAGTAGTACTTTGTTCTTACTTGGCCATCAATAAATATTAATTTCCTTTTCCCTCTTTTCTTTATGAACAAATTATAAAAATATTAAAGAATAATCATAGAATAAAGAATGATATTAAAAAAGGATAATCATAAATGATTTTCTAATTAAACAAACAAGGTTTTTTTTTTTTTTTAGAAAACAGCATAAACGTCTTAAAGTGAATATCCCATGATCTCATTATTATGAAATAATTCATGCTTAAAAGGCAAAGAAATTACACATTTTTAATATGGATTCTTTCTTTATCTTTTATACAGAACTGCTAACACATTTATAGATAAAATTTCCTGGTATTTGGAATTTGTTTTAAAATACTTTGGAGATGAAAGGAATAGGTGAACACATAAATAGAAAAGGTAATGGCATGAACTGATTACAGTTGAAGCTGATAGATTGTAACATGGAGCTCTGTATGTGACTTCATATACTTTTATTAAATATTTGAAATTTATCATTAAAATTGGCCTTGGCAAAAAATAAAGTTCATTATCATTTAAAATTCCTTTATTTAAATATGTCTGTTAAATATCCTGTAATTAAAAAAAAACACAATATACTGTCAAAAAACTCTGGTTTTGGATACGTTTTATGTACTGCAATTCATATCTCTCTTAAATATACTTTTTTACATTTTTAAACTATTTATTGAGGTACACATTATACACAATAAAAATAACCCATTTTAACCAGTTTGTTGAGTTTTAACAAATATATTCACCCATATAATTTCAGGCTAACTAATATGTAGATATACAGATATATCCACTTTTTTCCAAAAATATTCTCATGAACTTATAAACCATTACACATATTTCTGGGATTAAGTAACCACTGATAAACTTTTTTTTTTTTATTAAATAATAAACACATAAATCATGTATACATTAATGTATTTATGGGGTATAATGTGCTGATTTCATATAGAATTAGTATTCACATCACACTAAACTTTCAATAAATATAAATTAATGTTGTCTATTTTAGACTTTCAAGAAAACAAAATTTTACAATTGAGTGAAATTGTGTCTAGCTTTTTGGTTCTTATGGGGATTCCTTCTTCTTCTTCCTTTTTTTTAATTTTCTTTTTCTTTTTATTTATTTATTTATTTATTTTTGAGACAGATTCTCATTACAGTGCTCCAGGCTAGAGTGCACTGACCTCATCCTTGCTCACAGAACCATTAGCTGGGTTCAAGCAATCCTCCTGCCTCAGCCTCCCAAGTACTTGGGACTATAGGTACCTACTTCAATGCCTGGCTAATTTTTCTTTGTTTCTTTTATTTTTATTTTCCTTTTTATCTTTATCTTTGTTTTTACTTTTATTTTTAGTAGAGACAAAGTCTTGCTTTTGCTCAGTCTGCTCTCTAACTCTAGAGCTCAAGGGATCCTCCCACCTCCACCTTCCAGAGTGTTGGGATTATAGGTGAGAGCCATCATGCCCAGCATGCTTCCTTTTTCTTGATATATTTTTATTAAGTTTTATTAAGTCCCTTTCATTTTTATTTTTGTTGCATTTGCTTAAGGTCTTAGCCATAGATTCTTTGCCTAGGGCAATATCCAGAAAAGTTTTTATTTCATTTGCTTCTAAAATTTTTGTTGTTTCAGGTTTTACATTTAAGTTTTTTAATTCAGTGTGAGTTAATTATTATATAAGATGAAAGATAGGGATCCTTCTTAATACATTTATGAATAGGTCATTTTGTTTTTATTGCTGGCTAGAATTTAATTGTATAAATATAGCCACTTTGTTAGCCTATTTATCTCTTGTTAGACATTTGGGTCTATTATGATCAAGCACTTTTGCAAATTTCTGCTTTAATTGGTATTGAATAAATACTTAGTAATAGAATTACTGGATCCTTTATAAGAATTTGACAAATTATTTCATGAACTTACTATACTCTTTGGTATGCTGAGCAAAAAGATGAATTTCAATTCCTCTGTATCCTTACTTTCTGTTATATTTTTTGCCATTCTTTTTAATTTTAGCTAGTGATAAAATTAATCAATTAATGCAGTGGTATCCTATTGTGCTTCTCTTGAATTTCTTAAACTGATATTTTAAAGTAATTTTTTCTTAGTGCATTTTAAGTTTTCTTAAGGTATAATTTACAAAAAATCAAAAGGCACCCTATATAGTTTGAAATGTCATGAATTTACATACATATATATGACTATGGGTATGCACGTGTGTGGGGCATGTTCCCAAAGTTGCCACTAAAGTCACCATACATAAGGAAAATGGGAAACTGTAGCTAAGTGGACCTTTATTTACAACATATTCCTTATGACATTTTACACAGAGGTGACCAACATGTAGTAAATATTTTGTAAAATTTATACACATGATATATTTATAACTATCACCACACTTAAATATATAAAGTATTCAAGGGCGGCGCCTGTGGCTCAAAGGAGTAGGACACCAGCCCCATATGCTGGAGGTGGCAGGTTCAAACCCAGTCCCAGCCAAAAACTGCAAAAAAAAAAAAATAATAATAATAATAAGATAAAATATATACATATATGTACATGTGTATATATATATATATATATAAAAGTTCATCATTAAATATCTTTTTTGAAGTTAATCCTCTTACCCTTCCCTATCCCCTTGAAAATCACTAATCCATTTTCCCCCCTGATATTTTGCTTATTCTAAAGGGCGATAGAAATAGAAATAACAGTTTTTCTATGCTCCTTTCACAAAACGTGATTCTTTTGAGTTACAACCATACTATTTTTTAAATGCTACATAGTATCCCATACATTGATGTACAAAAAATTTATTTATTTACTCATTCACTTAACAAGGACATTTGTATTATTTCCAATTTCCAGATATTATAAATGAAGTTCCTAAAGGTCTCTGGATGGAAATCTATTTGTTTTTTCCCTTGTCTAAAACCTTGGAAGAGATCAGTGGATTGTACGTATGTTAAGTGCCTGTTTAAGACCCAAAGCTGTTACAGTGGTTTCCAAAGTGAATATAGCATGTTTAAAAATACGTATATGCTTCATATAGTCACTAAAAATTGATTTCCCGGGTTTCATTTTTCTATTGTTTCCCTTTTCTCAAGTAGTAGCCATTCCAGTGAGTGTGGAGTGGTATGTCATAGTTTCAATTTGCATTTCAATAATAAATAACAAATACTTTTTAGCATCTAGTTGATATACAGTGGTCTTTCATTGTGCTTTCAATTTTCATTTCCCTAGTGACTGATGTCAAGAAACTTTCATGAGCTTTTTGGCGTTTGTATTTCTTCTTTGCTGACTTTTCTATTCCAATGTTTTACCCATGTTTTAACCAATTCACCTGCTTTCTTCAGTTTTTATTCTGCTACTAATCTAAGGTAATTTTCTTTTCGATATTGTATTTTTCATATCCAAAAGCTTCATTTAAACTTTAGAATATTTTACATTTTTTCTCACCATGTTTATGATGCTCTTCATCTTTTTGAACTTATGGAATATATTTTACTTATTGTCTCAATAGCCTTTTCAGTGTGACTCATCATTTATGTCAGTCTTTGATTGTCACCGTGTACTAGTTTGCTTCCAGCTTAGAGTCATATATTTCTGCTTCTTTTACACATCTGACAATTATCATCAAAACCTAAAAATAGTGAGATTTATGCCTTAACTTCCAGATGTTTGTGTTGCTTCAAATAGGGTTCATTTTGGTCTCTTTTATGTTTACTTTACTTGGAATCAATTAGATATTTTCATAACTTAGTTCAAGTTGGTTTTGTTCTATTTTGTCTTACTATGTCTCATAAAGCTTTTACCCTAGTTCTCTCTCAGCCCTATCACTACATTATCTTCAGACAACAGTACCTGAAGGCCTCATAAAGAGGCTGTCTTTTTCTTCATTCCTGACCCTTTGTTTACCCATTGCCAGTTATTTTGTCTCTGATATTGAATAGCTTCCTCTTACCCCTGTGAAGATAAACACTCAGTCAACAATTTAAGTGTCTGTTCTGAACTATTCTCTTTGCAGCTCTTCCCTCCTTGAAACAATTTTTTCTCCTTGAAAAAATTCTCATTCCCTTGGCCTCAGCAAACTCTTTTCTCTATCTTATTTCCTCGTGAAAAATCTGGGCTCTATTTGAGTTTTCTTTCTCTGTATTATTACAGTCTAAACATTTCCATTAGTAGCATATATTGTGCTCATCTTGTTTATTTACTTACTGCAGAGATCACAGCCCTGTACTTGGTGTTAACTAACGTTTGAAAACTGTATTTTGTCTGGTTTTCTCACTGATCACGGGTTGTATGGTAAATCCAGTTTTGGTTACTGCACATGCCCAGAAATACAATTTAGGGGAACATTTGTTTGTTTGTTTTGAATTATACTACAGAAATGCCTGTGTCATAATCCCTGGAAGCTATGACTAAGTTGCTTCCATGATAAATGAGACTTTGCAGGTGTGATTAAGGGCATGAACCTAGAGATGGGAAGATTATCCTGGTGTGGGTCCAATCTGAATAATCACATCATTCTGAGAAGCAGAAAACTTTCTCAGTAGCCTGAGAAGTACTCAATCTGTTGTTGCTGACTTTGAAAGTGAAAAAAGAGGACCCTTGGTCATGAGAGCCATGGTTGCCTCATAATTGGAAAAAACTTTCAGAAGGCCAGAAAATAGGGACCTTGTTCCTGTAATTGCAAGAAACTGGATTCTGCCAATAATAAGTAGGAGATCAATTTTTTACAGAGTATTTTTTATTCAAGAAATAGCTGATGAGTACCAAAGGATTCCAGCTGACAAATGAATAAAAAATGATAGAATTATAATATCTTTATATTTCAACCTCAAGTGAATTATTAAGCATTACAAATCAGTGCCTCCTAATTGAAGAATCCTACACTGCTGATGTAGTAGTCCTACAAAAATAAAAGATAGTGATAAATCGGCATATGATTAATCATAGTTCATACAACAATTTTCAAGACATAAAGAGGAGGAGGAATACTTTTATATATTATCATGGAATGCTATTAGTAAAATTCAGAATATATAAAATCCCACTAGACAAATAGAATCATTTTATCACAAAATAAGTTGCATGGAAGAGCAAGAGAGATGGAGGGTACAAGCATAGATTGAACACAAGTTAAAAGTAGCTTGCCAATGGCGGTGTACTTATGTCTTAATTATACACGTATAAGACACAAAGAAGAGCTGAAATTTAAAGGTCCATATATCAAAACAACAACAAAAAAAGCAAATAAAGATAAAGTAGAAAAAAGTAATTAACACATACTATTTTTATTTTTAAGTGACATAAAATTGTATATGTTTGTAGTGTACAACATGATGTGTTACTATGTGTCTACACACCTGTGTGGCTAGATATTTTATTTCACATGCTTGTAACTTTTACAATGAGAACATATCTATCCATTCTCTTAGTAATTTTTAAGATTAAAATAAAACATGCCAAAGAAAAATCTTGGTTGTTGGGAAAATGGACAAAGAAATAAACCTCTAGTTAGTCTAAGAGGAAAAAGAGATGGGAAATTATAAATAATAGAAGGTAAAAGAGATATTATTGAATATATTACTCACAGTAAAAAGAATATGAGATAAAGTAATTGAGAACCATATGTAAGCTAGTATATTTGGAAATTCTGATAAAATTTTAAAATTTCCTAGATTATCAAGTGGTCAAAAATACCAAATAGAAAATTTGAATGTTTGTAAATCCATTAAACACTTTTGAAAAATTGCTTTCTACCTTCAAATAAATCTACAGATCAAGAAATTTTATCAGTTAGTTATTCAAACATGTAAGGGGGAAATATGAACAATATTATGCAAATTTCTTTAGTAAATAGAGAAAAAGAAAATATTTCTAAACTTGAAAGCCAAACTTTTAAGGCCAATTTCACACATGCACATAAATTCAGAAATACTAAATAAAATGTCATTAAATAAATTACAGGTGAGTTAAAAAAGGATAAGTTTGGATTAATTTTCAAAACTCAATTTACATCACATTATCAGGATTCATGTGATCCTCTATATGTATAAAACTATCTAATACAATTCAAGTTTTAAATTCACAGTAATATCTTTAATTTTTAGAAATATTATTTAGTAAATATTTAGTAATATTTAGTAAATCCTTTACTTTCTTAAAAATTACCCACAAGAATAAATTATAGAAAACATAATTATAGCGAAATATAAAAATCACTTTCCCTGCTTTAGGGAGTTTTACAATATGGTATCACTATTTTATTCAACACTGCATAAAATGTATATATTATTCAATACTTCAGGTAACAAAAGGGTTGGAAGGAGTATAATAGAAGAGTATAAGACATGATAAAAATCTATAAAATATTATCAAGAAAAATAATTAAATAATGCCTGTATTAATTGAGTAATGAGATATACATTAGAACACAAGTGTTATAAAGATGTGAAGTACTGTCAAAATAAAGATGAAATAATATTATAACTTATTTTCTTCTCTGTAACTTTGAAAAGGTGAAATTTGATGCTGTTAATACTTATGCTGGTATAATAAAGTAAAGTGCCCCAGGCAAGCCTGGTTATATGGTTGGTCACCCCCTAGCTAGTGTCTATCATTTTCCATTTAAAAACACAACATGATATTTTGTGGAAATTTCCATGATGATCCTAAAATTTATACGGAAATCTAACAGCCGAAATTAACCAAGCTGATGTTTAAGAAGAAAATTGAAGGACTTCCATAGGGCTGTGGTTTGAATGTATCCACTCCAAAATTCATGTTAAAACTTAGTCTTTTTTGGTGATATTTAGAGGGGTTGTTTGGGGGAGTTATTAAGTCAGGAGGATTTTGCTCTCATGAAAGGATTAAAGTCCTGATAAAAGAGGCTTCAGAGAGAATTCACACCATGAACTCAATTTTTCATTGGTGTATGAAGTTCCACTTTAAGGATTTGTAATAATTATTTATCCAATCTATAGTTGAGTAAATTCTGAATTTTCCTCCACTTTACAGATGTTATAAAGTCTCACAGAGTTAGTGACTAGTATGGACAGATTATGAGCCTGTCTCCTATCCTGTGCAAAGTTTTTCTTTTATAACTCATAATGTTCCCAAATACATGGTATATCTCATTCCGTACCCCAAGTGTGCATTGTCATATCAGAATACATTATACTCACTTGAAGAGAACAGGTCATTTTATATCCTGTGCAGAACAGAAGTTAATACATTAAAGGGGGTCTTATATCTCTACAGAATTTATTCTTTTAGAAATTACTGAATTCTAGCTGGGAATTCTTTAGAAGTGGAATATAAATAGGAAGAAATTAACTAATATTATTAGTGTTGCATGATTAGGTGAGAAAATTATTTGCCCCTTCCTTTTGTTTCATGTGCAACAGTTTATCAGTCTTCAGTATTAGAGATTAACAAATAGTTTCTTTGTTCTGGTTCTTCTATTTAAATTCTTTTCTATTTCTGTTTATGCCATGATTATCTCATTCTTTCTTTTCCTTTAATAAATACATTATTTGCTGTCATTATTTCCTTTTAACTTTAAAAAATCAAATTTACACAATATTATAACATATTGCATTTTACATGTATATAGGAATTAATAAATTTCTATCATTAATTATGGATAGTATTAATATTCTGCATTTTAAATACTTTAATACTACTTATTCCTTATTACAAATCATAAATCAATAGTTAGGTCACACATAACTCATAACTCATTAAATAACTTTGGTTTATTTGTTGCATTTTTAAGATGCCTCTTTATACTTTTGAAAATCACCTCATTTTAAATATTCATAATTGTAGGTTTAATTTTTCAATAATTGAAACCTCAGATTCTCTCACTGCTACTGATTTGCATTAAGTGCCAAAAGACATCCTGACTTAAAATAGTCCAAGGATATGTTAAATAATGAAAGAGCTGATATAGCGATTTTTCATTCTGTTCCCTTTGGTTGTCATTTTCTAATTTTCTTTAATCCTTCTCCGTTTTCTGAAATGCTGAATGTTTCCCTCCACTTCTAAGGAAACTCACAAAATATACCTCTGCACATATTAGCTACAGAGCCTCCAAGGAGACAATAGGCTACCATTACACAACTCATTGTTAATTCTTTCCCTTTTTTTCTCACACCCAAAGCTCTCATATTATTCAGATCTCAATTGCCAAAGAATTTCACTTGTACTCTTGATTGCACATAATGCGTGGTTTTTATGTGTATTAGGTACTACCATTAAATAAACAATTTTTCTTAATATAAGGTGTGTGCAAATGAATGAAAATTATTTCCATGCAACCTTTATAGCTTTGAATAATTACTGAAGATGTCCATGTTTTAAAAATTCCTTGAAATATATCATTTTCCAGGAAAGCATATTTTACAGGTCACAGATGTCTTGTCTATGGTAACTTAGATGAATTTTGGGACCAATGTAATAAAAACATAGGCAAGCAGTCATATGTTACAAGGATGGGCTTTTCATATTTACTGCTATTAATGATTATAAACAGTAAATTAGAATTGGAATTTTGTGTTCCCAGAAATAGAAATCTATGTAATCATAAGTTTGAAGAATATATCAAATTCAGTCATTTTTGCCTATGGAATTCTTCCTGATTAGAGATAGAAGGTAAAAAAAGTTAAAAAGTATTCTAGGAAAATTACACTTTCTAAATCATATATTAAAAACTGAATTTTACAATGGCAACTAATTAGGCAACATAATTGCTACAGACAAAAAGAACCCATCCAAAAATTTTAGCAGTTTGTGCAACAATTGAATGGATGTGCCATGATCCAAACTGGCCATTTTCACAGTCACCTGTGAAAATACTAAATAAATGGTTCAATCCATTCATAGATGTTTCCATGATAAATAAGGACAGATTCCAAAAAAATTGCAAGTTGAGTAAAAATAATAATTTATTTCAAATTATGTGAAATTGAACATGGTATAATTAGAGATAAAAAAGAATGTGATGGCAAATTTCTTCAACATGTAGATGTCATTAAAGTATTTAATTTCTCCGTCATAAATGAAACTCAGTTTAGCTGGATACAAGATCCTGGGTTGAAAGTTATTTTATTTTAGGAGATTAAAAGCCCATGATCATTCTCTGAGACAGCTCTGGGAAAACTCAAAGAAAACCAATATTTGCCTGAAAACTATGAAGTGGCATCCCAAGGCACAGAGTCTCTTTTTTATGAGATTATGAAAGAGAACTTTTCAGACAGGCCAAGAGATTCTGAAATTCAGATAGCAAACAGTTTCAGAACTCCAGTGAGACTCAACTTGAATAAGACATCCCCCAGGCACATCATAATTAAGTTCACTAAAGTTAATATGATGGAGAAAATTCCGAAAGCAGCCAGATGTAAGAAATCTATTACCTACAAGGGGAAGAATATTAGAATAACTGCAGATCTCTCTGATCAAACCTTTCAAGCTAGAAGAGAATGGTCATAGACTTTCAATCTCCTAAAACAAAAGAACTTTCAACCAAGGATCTTGTATCCAGCTAAACTGAGTTTCATTTATGATGGAGAAATTAAATACTTCAGTGACATCTACATGTTGAAGAAATTTG